>JAPYZI010002189.1:0-37206 GCA_030523105.1 Ophioninae sp. A BG-2022a | reverse complement strand
TTTTTGCGATTTTTCGAGTGGACTTTCCGGGGAAACTATAAGAGATATCGATACGAATCCAACGCCATTATTCGAGTTAGGCAAAAACCTTTTCCAAACTCACCCGTTGAAAGTCCATAGCGTATGAGAAGCCCACTCTACGACCTATTGAAATATCGTGATTTTTGAGATTCCGGCAAAACGGCCTGGGAGGGTCGAAAAAATTTTTTTTCCGTTTTTCAAGGATTAAAAGCGTATGTTCGATCGCAAATTGTCCGCTGATTACGAATATGCCCGAGTTTTTGCCGAAAGTACAACATTAGACTGGGAAAATGCAAAAAACCTTTCGAAAATATTTATTTGACATTTTTTCCTCGATAGGGTTTTCGGGGAAATAAATGGTTGATTCGTGTTCAGGGGATAAAATTACATCGAAATGGACCTATTAAAAAAATATTAAAAATCAAAATTTTTTTTCGATTTTTGGGCATGATACGTTTATTCACTGAATCATCGATAACTTTTTTTCCTTTAGGGTTTGGGACTCCACTTTGCGCTCGATCTCTTCGTTATGATTTTCTCTTCAAAATGCTTCTTGGATCATCGATAATTTTTCGATTTTTGGCGGAATTTCAAAGTCGGACCATCGATTTTTGCAAATTTTTCCATACATACCCCTTTGCCTCTTTTTTTCCGATTTTTCGAACGGACTTTCCGGGGAAACTATAAGAGATATCGATGCGAATCCAACGCCGTTGTTCGAGTCGGGCGAAAACCTTTTCCGAACCCACCGAACGAAAGTCCGGAGCGTACGAGAAGCTCACCCTACGACCTTTCGAAATATCGTGATTTTTGGAATTCCGGAAAAGTGGCCGGGCGAGGGTCGACATTTTTTTTTTCCATTTTCGACTCTCAAGGGGGTCGATTCGATCGGAAATTTTCCGCCGATTACGAATACGCCCGAGTTTTTGCCGAAAGAGCCGAATTATACCGGGAAAATGCGAAAAACCTTTCTGCAATGTTTCTAGGTTGTCGCGGATAGGAGAAATAGATTTTAAAAACGTTTCGACGGGTACTCCTGGCCGTTGATCGATAAAAACGATTATTTTTTCTAAAACGGATCTATTATTTTGCCGTATCGCCCGACGAACCGAGAAGAAGCGCGCGAGCGAGACTCGAACGATCTCGCGCTCGTCCTCCGTCCGCGCGGAACGCGCGCCCGACGATCCCACGGATAACGGATCTTCGTTTTTTCCCCATTTTTACGATCAACGGTCGGAGAACGCTCGTCGCAAAAAATACAAATACTCGAGGACACCCCGGCCGAGCACCGTCCCAACGCCTGAAAGAGTAGCTACGAGACGAGCGGAAAAACGAAGCGAACGAGATCCGGGATATTTCGCGCGTTTCTCGCGAGGCGCAACGGTACACCCGGGGGAGGGGGACTCCGGTCTCGGTCGACTCGGGAGCGTCGAGCGGCGCCCCCCTCGTTCCTCCTTAAAAAATCTTCCCTTCGAAGTTGAAGCGCGCGACGTCTCGGTGAAAATACAAACGCCCGCGCTGCACCACGCTCGCGCGTCACCGGAATTCCCGGTCGCGTTTGTACGCGGATCTCCGCGAACTTCCGCTGCAAACTTCCGCTTTGTTTCTCCAATACCGGGAGAGTACCGTTGCAACGTTCCAGCGCGAGACGGTCGAGCGCGACTGTTGTTCCCTTCCGTCGGAGCGCCCGGGGGATCGCTCTCGATCGCGAGCCGATCGTTTGTTTTCTTCGACTCGGGACGGGGGGCCCTGCCGAAACTCGAAACTCGCGCTCCTGGCAACGAACCTCTTCGATGTCGAAGAATCAGAGGCGAACCGTGATTCTCGAGGATCGAGGTTTTTTCGCCCGTCGCGGTTGCCCGAGCGTCGCCTCGTTCGTTCGCTCGCGAACGGTGTATCAAATTTTTCGGTCAGCCCCGAAATCGAACTCTCTCTCTCTCTCTCTCGAGCGAGCGAGCGAGACCGATCGAGCGACGAGCGACCCTTTCGAGAATACCCGAACCGACAATAGCGGGCGCTCTCGCGTGTCTTTCCGACCGAAAGATTTCGGTCTTCCCCCCGTTGCGCCGGGCCAACCGCCGGGACGAAACGCGCGTTGTTTACCCGTCGCTCCTGTTACGCGATATTCCTCCGTTGCGCGTAGGCCCGTTACCTCGAGGGGCCCCCCGAGCATCGATGTACGCGCGTTGACGCGCGAACCAACGAACAGGGGGGGGGGGGGAAGACGGAGCTGCCCCTTCCCCGACTCTCCTCCTCCCTTCTAACCCCTCGATTGTGAAAACGAATCTCGCCTGAAACAAAAAACTTTTTTCTACCGGGTCGAAGCGAGGAGGAAACGACCGCTCCGTCCGCTCGCTCACGGGCGTCGCGTCGTCAAGCGCGAGGCGCCGTTCCCCAGCCCCGACTCTCTCTCTCCCTCTCTCTCCGCCGAGCGTCGATTCGTTCGTTCCCGGGAGGCTCGGGGAGACGCGCGACCAACAGCGGCTAAAAGAAAGACCGAAAAAGGAGAAAGAAACAAAGGGTCCGTATCGCTGGGTGACGAGCAACGTCGCTGTCGCGCGTTATACTCGCGTCGCGATACACACGCGTGTGCGCGTTGGACGATACACGCGCGCAGCCGTGTACGCGTATTCGCGGCAATGCCGGGTGTCCGCGTCTTACGAAATTTCAATACGGGCAACTTTGGAGGAACGACGCGAGGGTGGCGAGAGCGCGCGCGGCGAATCCTCGTTGGATTCGAGGAGAGTACTCACCGCGATACCGGCCGGCGGCGGCGGCGGCTCGGCGGCCGCGCGTATCCCCCGGACCGGTGCCTCCCTCTCTTTTCTAAAGCAGTCGTGATCCGTTTCAGGTTATCGAGCAAGATCCTTACTGGGTACCGTCCACGGAAGAGGAATATCTTCGGTTCGGTGAAAAAGCCGACAGCGGAAATCGCGCCAAGAGATACATAGACGCGGTTCGACGTCGCAAGGGACTTCCGGTTGACTCGCAGCTCGTCACTCACGCCGAAAAACAGAGAACCCTGTCCAAGAATAAATAATCACGTTTATTCGTCGTTAGATCCGCGTTACGTCCGCGTTGGCTCCGTCGTTGGGCCGGTGGCGAACGCGCAACCACGCCGAACGAAAGAAAACGATCGATCGAGCGATTCGCCCCTTGCTTGTACCCGCCCGAAAATAAAACGTTTCTTTCGATATCGCCGAGCTTTGCTCTCGTACCCGCTCCCTGTTCCGTCGACCCGTTCCGACCTATCAATGAAATTTCGAAAATACGATACTCGTTGCTGCTCGGATTGATTTATTATCGAACGCGCGCGCCGTTGCTGGGACGAGAACGAGAACGATCCGAGGCCGAACAGCGACCCGAGCTTCGCGGCTCTCGAGCGCGCGCGTTCCGAAACGACGACTCGTTTTATACAATTGTTCGTTGCGTCGAGTAATTCCTTTATTTAACGATAGCCCGCGTACACGATCTAATCGTCGAAAACGATTCTCTTTCCTTTGAAGCCTTGCTTAAGAATCTCCTGTTGTTTCTTTCTCGCCTGCCACGAAGGGTGAACTTGTTCCTCCCGATTGACGTTCGGCCTCTTCTCCGAGCGTTCTTTCGTGTTCCGCGACTCGGCGGCGTTGTCTTTTACCGATCGGGCGAGCCTTGCCTTCGATCGATCGTCCTTCCTGCTGTATTTGTCAGCGTTCCGAGTCGATCGATTCGCGTAATCACCGTTCCGAGGCTGCCTCGTTT
Organism: Ophioninae sp. A BG-2022a; assembly: GCA_030523105.1. NCBI lineage: Eukaryota > Metazoa > Arthropoda > Insecta > Hymenoptera > Ichneumonidae > Ophioninae sp. A BG-2022a. The sequence goes on along the minus strand of JAPYZI010002189.1, from coordinate 33,444 downwards.
TGCCCAAGAATTTATTGTTTTTCTCGTTAAACGTTTTTTGCCTTCCGGTCCGATTATTTTTATGGAACGGATCGCCCTCCTCCTCCTCCTCCTGCTCCTCGTGATCCACCGATTTTTTAACGACAACGCTCATGTACTCGCTCTCGCCGTTTCCCGAGAGGAAAAACGAATCGATCTCTTTCTCGATCGTAATACCTTTCCTCGGAATTTTCTCGGTAGCCGTTGTTTCTTCCGCTGTTTCCGAGGAGCCCTTCTTTTCCATAAGATCCGTGAACCTCTCGACGGTTGCCTCCGCGCTTATCGCTTTTGCGGCAACCGCTCCGTTCGCGCTCGCACCGATATTCCCAGTACCGACCCTCGGTGCCGCCGTCGATGCTCTCGGGACAGCCGTTTTCATTTTTTTACCCGTCCGTTCGGAAGTTTCGCCGTTCGTTGTATCCTCTTCCGCGTCCTCGCCGATTTTGGAGCGTCGATTCCCGTTTTCCGCGTCTCCGGTGTCGTCGTCTACCCCTCGTTCGCTACTGTCCGTGATCGCGGCGTCGACCCGACCTCGGCCGGCGCTTCCCTCCGAGTCCGCTCCGATACGCTTCCGACGATTTCGCTCCTCCCTCTTCGCCCTTCTCTCCGACTTGGACGTTTTTTTTCTACCCGGGCCCAAAAATTCCTCGCACGACGGAAACTTTTCTCGAAATTGAAGTATCCTTTCTCGGAGAAACTTGTGAAAGACCAGCCTGGCCGTGATTCTGGTACTCGCCGGTACGCCCGGCTCCGTTAATATCTCCCGCAGTCCTCTCGTCTCCGTTAGGCCGAACTTTGAGACGTCGTCGTCTTTGATTTTCTTGGCGGCGTTAATTTCGGCTACCAGTTTCTCCGCCTTTCTTTTGCATTTCTTTAGAACCTTTTCGTCGCCGAACTTTCGGGCTTCCAGGAGCTTCGCCTCTTTTATTAATTTTCGCACTACGCTGACTCGGGACTTCCGGACGGCGTGCCGCATCAGTACGATCTAGGTAAGAATATACACGCTTTATGCGTTGCGCGTCGCAGGAACGATACATCCGAGACGGAAACGACGAAAGAAATTATTAAGACGGTAATTAATCAAAGGGCAAAAGTTTGGAAATAACCGCTCGCTAAATACGAACGAATAACGAGGTCGAGCTAACCTACGACGCGCCCTGAGAAACGTTGACCGGTCGAATGCCCGAAGCGAAAGATGTATCGAAGAAGCAAAAATGCGATTCAATAATGTCAATATAGGCCTTGAGTAACTGTTCATCGCGTGTGTACTTTCCGATTGATCGGTTTGCCGTTTGCTATAACCTCGAAAGTGGAACGGTCGCGGGCGCGCGCGTTGCGGCTACGCGGATCGTTAAAAAATTATCAATTTACCTCGTTGTTGATAGCAGTTTTACTCATGATTGCTGGGCACGGACGATGCTCGTCGTTGAACAAACGTCTTACAAAATACACAAAGACAGCGTCGAGTGTTGAGAGATCGCCATTGCGAGAGGTAATCGATGACGTAGCGAACAGGAGCGCTTGCGCGGGCCGTTATTGCTAAATGTTCCCGCCAGGTACCGCGTCGATCGTGACAAGTTTTCGTCCACGAAACCGCGGTGGTGCACGAGCTCGGGTAAGCTTTGCGTTATCGCAGCATCTTCAACTTTGTTTGTTCGACGTTTTATGATAACTTTATAGAAGGAGAATCGTTAACGCGGTTGCGGCGAGTAAAGGTCGCGTCGAGGCTGGTCTGACCTGTTATCGCGAACAAACAAGATCGCGCGATTAATTCGCGTGACCTTGGCCCCGCTACGAGCACTGCGCTCCTTCTTAGGAGGGAGGCCCTCTGTCATTGTTTTCGAGATGTGTCAGAATCATCACCCGGTGGATTGAAATTATTTTACGTGTCTTTTTCTTACCGTATCAATTTGTGAGATTTTTCTTCCAACCGTCGGTGTTTTATCATTTTTTTTTTTTTTTTTTTCTCCGCGCGTTTCAACGCCACGTCGCCAACAATCGTGAAACAATCGTACGACACGCATTAATAATAGCCCCTCTTTCTCTCTCGTATTTCGGTCCGTTATTTCTTTCCTTCTTTCTCTCGGAAACTCACCCCCGTCTCCACGCGGTGTTGCATCCTCCCGCGTAAAAACTCTAGTACGTAAAAATTTTTCAAACATTTTCGCTCAGTCGCTGTAACGTAAAGCGAGCTCGCATCCTTGTCAAACGTCAAGAAGTCATCGGTTCCGACGTAATCGCCGCGAATTACATCGATAAGCAACGAGCGATTCCTGTATTGCTTTTTTTCCTCGTGAAAGAAAAAAACACGCAAAATACAACTCGTAACGTAGCAGCTCGTTAACCAATAGGACTGCGGCGCAATAAAGATGTTTTCGACGGCGCAACGTCGACATTGTGAAATCCACGGACACGTGTACAAATTTGTTGTCAACTATTCTTAAAGTTGGCATCTCGTTCGTTTCGAGCTCTCGCGCTCGCGCTCTCTCTCTCTCTCCCTCTCTCTCTCGCTGTCTCTGTTTCCTCTCGATCTCCTTTCCCCTTCCGACCCTCTCTTCCTGTTTTCTACACCGCCAGATGTATTCCTCGCCGCTTCGGTCACCGCGAGTCAAAGCTGCGTACTCGTCACGTTTCAGGTTTAGTTTGAATCGGACGTTCGGAGCGCGCGACAAATTGCGTCGATCCAAGAGCAGAGACGACGCACCGATCAGATAAAACTTGTAACTATGAGTTGCGTGCGTTGCTGTTTAATTAGCGCCGGTCGCGTAGCATCCTCCAATAACGCCGCCAATCATGGTAAGCCGTCTTTCCGACTCTTGTATCCCGAGTTCTGCAAACGCGTCGTTGCGTTAACGACGTTGCGTTAACGCTCTTTAATCTCCCCAGTTCACAAAATAGCGAGGGTCGTGGCGAGTCGCTCGATCAACACCGGCGGCCCGCGGAACAAAGCGACAAACGACTCCAATCCTCCTGGCAAAGACATCGGTACCAATTCAAGAGTCAATCAGGGAAGCGGAGGATCGGGCGGGGGAAAAAAGAATACCCTGACGTGCCCCAAGTGCGGAGATCCTTGTACTCACGTCGAAACATTCGTCTGTTAGTCAACTCTGCTGAGAATTATTTTTCATCGCAAATTCGCCTTTGACGATCTTTTCGCCTTTGACGATATTTTTCATCGCAAATTCGCCTATCGCATTTTCAGCTTCGACAAGGTTCGTCAAGTGTGAAAAGTGTCATCACTTCTTCGTCGTACTTTCGGAGATTGATTCAAAGAAGAGTCTTAAAGAGGCGCTGAGGCCGGACGATTCGAAGCAGGGTTTTTACAGAAAACCACCACCCCCTCCCAAAAAGGTACAACATTAATTTGGAAATCTTGCGCAAAGCCTGTATTACTATTTTTATACACGACACGAGTAGTTCCTCTATAAAGTTTCAATCGTAATACAAATACTTGCCGCCACTGGTGTATCCTCGTAAATAATACATCGACCGTTTACCGAATCCGACTCGTGCGTTAGTATATACGAATCGGATTTAATTAAGCGCGGCACGCTTTTGTTCGTCGATCAGTTTGTCATGTGGTTTCGCGGGACTTTACGATGTTCCCGTACTTTTGATAGACAGGTATCCCGCAATATCGATACAATTGATCGAAAAGGGCCATTCGCGATTTAACCTGAAACAAACAGTCGGATTTCACTCGAAACTTTGTTCCTTGTCCAACAGATATATGAGTATTTGAACAAGCATGTCGTTGGCCAAGAGTATGCAAAGAAAGTTCTGAGCGTCGCCGTGTACAACCACTACAAAAGAATTTACAACAATCTGCCGATCCAAACGTCCGTGCAGACGACTGCCAATTCCGTGGGAAGCCAAGAGCACAATCATCCCTTCACACACAGAGGTCTCGAACCGCGTAAATAAAATATTCACCCGCCTTACCGTTCCCAAGTAATCTTCAGAGTCCGGTCGATCTCAACAAAAACGGATTATTCCGTACGCGCTCGACTCCAAAAAGATCTCTAAACAAATTTCTTCTACAAGGCTTGATTACGAATTTTGATAAAGAGCCTTTTTCGAGCGCTCGTTCGCCGCGTCGAGAACGCGGATTCGTTTTAAGAATCCTCCGTGAAACTGTACCGCGAAGTTTTTCGACTCCCGATGGAGTCGTCGGGCGATGATTAATCAGCGAGATCGGGACGGCTGGTGACGGCCCGTTTATTCCTTTGACAGATTTACTGCACGTATCGAGTATCGGAAATCCGTTGGGTGTGGGATTTCAGCACGTACCGTTGGCCAACGATCAACAACAGAAGAGCGGAACGAGCGGGCCGGGGCAAACGGCACCGGGTTCGGACATATTGGACAGCAAGCAACATCAGTTGAAGCTGGAGAAGTCCAATATACTTCTGTTGGGGCCAACGGGCTCCGGGAAAACTCTCCTGGCGCAGACGATAGCCCAGTGCTTGGACGTGCCCTTTGCAATTTGCGATTGTACCACGCTTACCCAAGCCGGTTACGTGGGCGAGGACATCGAGAGCGTAATCGCCAAGTTACTGCAAGACGCGAATTACGTGGTAGACCGGGCGCAAATGGGTATCGTCTTTCTCGACGAGGTCGACAAGATCGGCGCGGTCCCGGGGATACATCAGTTGCGCGACGTCGGGGGTGAGGGCGTCCAACAGGGCATGCTCAAAATGCTCGAGGGTACGATAGTCAATGTGCCCGAAAGAAACAGCTCGAGAAAATTGCGGGGCGACACCCTGCAGGTCGACACGACCAACATACTTTTCGTCGCGTCGGGCGCTTACAACGGTCTCGATAGGCTCGTGTCGCGACGCAAAAATGAAAAGTATCTCGGTTTCGGCGCGACACCGGCCTCCGAGAATCCTGGAAGACGCGCCGCGACCCTCGCCGACGTCGCCAACATGTCACCCTCCACCGAGGATGACAATAAAGAAAAGGACGCGTTACTCCGACAAGTCGAAGCCAGGGATCTCATCGATTTCGGCATGATACCGGAATTCGTCGGCAGATTTCCAGTACTGGTTCCTTTCCACACCCTCGATCGTAACATGCTCGTCAGGATTCTCACCGAGCCGAAAAATGCCATGGTGCCTCAGTATCAGATGCTCTTCTCTATGGATAAAGTAAGCACCCGATTCGATCGCAATGTACATCCGATACTTTTTTCCCCACGACCGGATGCGCGCGCCCGGTCGCTCGTTTTCTTTCCTCGATCGCCGAGTAGCGAAATACTCGTGAAATCCTTTCGAAAGTCGTTTCGAGACTCGCCGTAATCTCGCGAGTCTCGACGAAACTGCGATAGACGCGGAACTTTATGCACTCTCGTGCGCTTTTCCGTTAAGGTGGAGCTGACGTTTACGACGGAAGCCTTGGAGGCGATAGCCGCATTGGCCATGGACAGAAAAACCGGAGCTAGAGGGCTTCGCGCTATCATGGAATCCTTGTTACTCGAGCCGATGTTCGACGTTCCCGGGAGCGACGTGTTGTCGGTGCACGTCACCGACGCGACGGTTCGGGGTGATTCCAAGCCCCAGTACGTCAGGAAGGGAGCCGAGGCCAACGACGAAGAACCCCACCAACAAGCTCAACACGTCAACAATTAAGGAGAGTGTTCTTTCGAAATATGACTGTCCAGCTTGCGGAATAGAAACGAACAATCGCGCTTTCAATGATAACGATTACGAATCGTTGCTGTTGTCTGCGCGAACGAGACGTTTCGGAACGCGAGCTCTTCCGCGCGAACCGTAATGAACGAACAACCGCAAAAACACCGCGATTGCGAGAAAGGGATGATGAAAAAAAAACAAAACAAAAAAAAGGTTACAGAAACAAAAAGAGACACGCAAATTTTACGTATATCCTTTATTATCCGACGAAGGACCGTTCCAATTGCGATCGCTCGCCGTAATCGCAAACTTCGCTGCGCCACGTTTTCGTTCGATCACCCGAAATTTCAGGTGCACTTGCGGTCGAGCGCAACTAAGAAGCGAACGAGTATACGAACCGTGAGTGAATCATTATTTTTATGTAAATTTATAGACGGATGAAGGATCTCTGTATTATATTGTACATAGCGATAGATTAGTAGAAATTTGTGGGTATATTTGGCCGGGAAATTTCTCGGCTCCGTTCCCCTCTCCTGAAAAGGATCTTTAGCTGCCCGGGTCAAACGTTTCTTGTTCTTTTGTTTATTCGTCTCGTGGTAACGGAGAGCATCTGAAAATTTCGTTTAATCGTCGAGGTCGATTCTACCGACTCGCCACCTACGCAATGATTCCAGTATGAAACGAATGTCAAATACCCGTCGTTTCGTAACGAGGGAACGAACGAATAGGTAACAATATTTGGGGCTATCGTTGCCCGCGTCTATACGAATCGATGCGACGGAGGAACGTCCTGAAAATTGATTCTACCTTCAGATACCGATCGCGATATTACACTTGAGAGCCATTTCCATTAACTCTGGTTTTTCGAAACATTGTTTTTCGATCCTTCTGAAAGCAGATGCGCGAAACGATAAACTTATTAATCTATTCGACGGAACGGACCGGAGCAACCGGAAATAAGAACGACACCGCGCGATTCTTCGATACGCAATATCGAGAACTCTCACCGAGTTATCATTAATAGCTCATTTACAATGTACGAACTTATATTTGTAATAAATGGAAATGAAACACCATAGTAAATATGTGGCGTCGCCGTAGTCTTGTCGAGACGCGAGGTCAAACAAACCCTACGATCGCACCAATGTTTGGTGTTCCATCCGTGGTGTTGATGCTTTCGAGACGTAAAATTTCGTACGGCGGTCTTTTAAACTAGCGGCTACAGACTTTCTAGCGATTCGATCGATCAATCTGTTTTTGTCCCCATCGGAGGTCGGTGCGTTCACCGGTCGCTCAGGACTTTGCGTCACCATTAAACGAGCTTCCGTGTGCATCTCGCAAGACTCGTCGTTGAAGGAACGCCCATGAGCATACATCTATCGAAAGGTGGTACCTCGTTGCCTGTCGTTGAAAAGCCCCTGACGCCGCGGTATCGAATGTCAATGAGGAAAAGGGTAATCAAGTACACATCGTCGACCAATCGAAAAAGTTTCGATCCCCGAAATATATATTTTGACTAGCGATGATACTCGCGGGACATTTCAGGAAACGGCCGCGAGAGGTTGCAGGTGTTAATATTTCTGTCCTTTTCATTTCCTTTTATCTTCGAAATCGTTTCGAAAGTTATGGATTTTTTTCAAGCTTCGGTGTAGTAATGGTGTTGCGTTTGTCTGCCATTTTTGGGCTTCGTTTTCAGCATGTTACTGACCTCCGTTAGTATCCACTTTGTAGCTTTGAGAACAAGCACGTGGACGGCGAATTGCAACACGAGTGCACCAAAACCTTTGTAAAGTCCCAGTGCACCCTCGCTCGATATGATCGTCCTGTAACAATCGACGGCACTGCTGTAACCGGTCAACAGAGGCGTAACGCTGCGTCCGCTGTCGAGATTGTCTATGATAGTTCGCGTTCCTTGAAGGTGAATTCGATGAAGTACCGTCTCGAAAGGATAAAAAGCGATTTCGGCTGCGTATATTGACACGAGAATCGATTGAAGCTCGATGTCCTGAGCAGCTACCTCTGATCCAACGTCGCGGCTACAGGCACCCTGGTGACAACGCCGAAGCGCCAACGACGCAAAGGTTACGTACTTTTTGTCCAACCGTTCGACAACCATCCCGGCAATACCGCGTTACATCGATACTAATGTTCCATCCGATTAATCGGCTCTCTCACGGGACGCGATCAAAAATTTTCACGCTTACCCTTGATTCCTCGTAGTGTCTCCGTCGTATGTGCATTATTCTGCTCGCGACGCCTCTGACTATGAGACCGAAGAGATACTTGGCAACTCCGTAAGCTATCGACGGCGGCAAAAGCGCGTAGATCGGTATTAGCCGACCCTTGTTGCTGACCTCCAACAAACGAATGGCTCCGTCCCGAAAGACGTCCAAGATTCCCGGCTTCTCCGACGCTATCTCCGACTGTACGGTCTCGACGAGGGACGCGGAGTAAAAAGGGGCGACGATGCCGATCGAAAGACTGGAACGATCCGACAACCGACTCGTCTAACATCGCTCGCTTACGGGAGAGCGACGACGCAAATGTCGCGACAAACACGACGCTTCGTCGAAACTATTTCTCATCGTACCTTTTTAGAAGTATGTGCTGTCCGAACGAACGCACGGAGCTGTTTCGTGATATTTCCCTGCAAACGGATTACAAAAAGAGCGCGTATATAACCGGCAATGCTTCATCAGAAAAATTGTCAAGGGGAATATCGTCGTAACCAAATTGTTACCTTACTTTGGCCAAGGTGTTACTTTGGAGATGAAATCTTCTATGGCCAGAGTCATACCTCTGACCAGAAGGACCGAACCGATCCCCTTCCACAAAGTGTTGAGCCCTTGAGTCTGATGCAGTCGTACGATTACGGGTACGAGGGTCACCGGTACGAGGTGATAGCTTCGAGAACCAGGATTAACTTGGCACTGTCTGCGCAGCACGACGAACGGATGAATCAGCAGATTTTCCGTTATTAGACTAGCCAAGCCACAGCCCAGACCCACGTATCGCTTCACCGCTAAATCTGAAATTGTCGTATCGTCCTTTCGTCAAACGTCTTCCTTCACCGATATTCCAAACCGCTATTTTCGGTTTGCACGTCCGTTTTAATTAATTCCGTCGGACTTTGAATGCGATTCGTGGAACGTATTTCTTAACGCGATATCTGCCCTTTCGGGGCAAATTTGTGCGGTCGCGAATCGGCGCGTGCGGCTTCTTCCAGTGGCAAAGCGTGGAAACGTTGGTTGTTCCTTTTAGCAGTTTTACGCAAACAATTGGACATCGCTGGCTTACCACCTCAAAGATCCAAACACGAAAATATTACCATCATCGGGCGGTGGGCTGTCCTTTGCTAGTGGATGAATACGCGGAATGTCGAGAGGCCTGATCACCTCGCGATCCTGGTACCTGCCCGAAGGATCGAAAGTTGGCTCTCGGAAATCCTGGGGACGTCCACGATAAACTCGATCGTAATCGTCGAGACCCGCCATAACGCGCGCGTCCGTCAACGCTTCCCGAACGGAGAAATCGCGTCGGCACTTCGCGGTCGACAATCGTTCAGCGAGCACTGCTCATTGGCGCACGATCCTGAGAAATTAGAAACGTTATTTATCGCTCCGAGTCAGTCTCGGTTTACACACGCGAAATCGCGAGTTACGTTTTCACGCACTTTTATATACCATATCAAAAATAGAAGTTTTCGCACCGAGTGAAGCTAGTCATAATCAACCGGGCTAATACGATATAACGATTTAAAAAGAAAACGATCTTGTTCAACGCAACGGACGGTGATTAACGGACGCACCGATAGCACGCTTTACATATAACACGATCAATTTAATTGGCGTCGCGACGGTTCGCCGAAGTTTTTTGCCTCCGCGATACCAGTGATACGGTAATGAGAAGACGACACGCAGAGAGACCGGAGTAGGAGGTCCTCGAAGTACGTATTTCAAAAGCGACTACGAACACACGGGCAAACAGGAGTGTCACCACTATCGCCAAGACCTCGGAAAATGAGGTAAGTACGCATGCGTGCGTGCGAGAGGATCGAATACTCATCCTTAACCTCTTATTATGTGAATACCGGCGAATACAATATTCGGCAATTACCGGAAAATACGGCCTATCGAGCTGGAAAATAGGAAAATCGGCAAGTACCGGCAAATACGACAGTCAGCGTTGTTCCATTGGGCTTGTGACTCTACAGAACAGCGCCGCGCAGTGGGGTCGGAGCAAACGAAAACTTGAATAATAAGCGGAAACCTCTCGACCTCTGTAACGGGATGTCGTTGCGAAACCTCTCGTGTACTCGTACTACGCCTCCTCGTAACGCCGTGGAGCCGTTTCACCCTAACCCCCGTGGGATGCTCGCTGAAATTTCTTTGCTCGTGTCTCGTAGTTTTTGTGGCGCTCCTACGCGTAGTACGACAACAGGAGGAGCGCGTTAAATCGCACCGGACCCCCACGATCAAAATCTGCTATTGCGCGAGAAACGGGAATTCTCAATCGAACAAAATGCCGCAGGGCAGAAGGAAAGCACCGTTTAGCGGTAAAGCTAAGAAGCAACAAATGCAAGCAAAGAAACACCGACAAAATCGCGCGATATTGGGTAAGCAATGCGATAAAATGAACCGATTACTTTGCGACCCACGCTCCATCGATACCTACACGTTTTTTTTTTTATAATTACGTTTTATCATCAGTCGAGAGAGGAGACGATAATGACAGCCAAGACAGCCAAGAGGATTCGCAGCTGGGGAAAAACGTTTTAAAAGTCAATACGCAACCGCATCCCGGTAAAGCCGGACGAAATCGTTACGCGTTACAATTCTTTCAAGAATCAAAAACGGAACTTTTGCGACGCAAGGAAGAAGCGAGGAAAGCGATAGAGCCGGTGGCGCTTGTACACCAAGAAGTTTCCAACGATTACTTTCCACCCGAGATCGATCTTCCGAAGAGGCCTCCCTGGGACTTCAATACGAGCAAAGAAATATTGGACATGAGAGAACAAAAATATTTTTCCGTGAGTCGTCGAGTTACCGAATTCCTCCTACAATTGAATTTCATTGAAAACTTTTTCTTGAATCGCGTCTAAAAGCTCAACCGTCCGAAAGATTGTCCTCCCTTCGAGAAGGAAATAATTTTTTGCCCGGATCGAGCGTCGACGAAGCGCGCTTCATCTCGTTTGCTTCACAGGATTATTTGAAAAAAATGGAAGAGCTGCGAGAAGCGAGTTACTTCGAATTAAATTTGGAAACATGGCGACAACTTTGGAGAGTCCTGGAAATGTCGGACGTGGTGCTCGTTATTACGGACGTCAGATATCCGGTACTAATGTTTCCTCCGTATCTCTACGACTACGCGACGAACGAGCTCGGAAAGGACATGATACTGGTATTCAACAAAGTGGACCTCGCGCCGGCACCCCTGGTAGCGGCATGGAGAGAATATTTCAAATCTTCCTATCCGAAGCTGCATATTCTCTTCTTCACTTCATTTCCGGCGTACAATTTGCGCAAGAGTTCAGCGAGCGCGGAAACGAGTAGCGACGGTTTAAAAATCCGACGTAGGAGGGGAAAACTGAGAATGGCGGCGGAGGGAGCGCAAAAGTTGATGGAAACTTGTCGCGAGATCGTCGGCGACCGAGTCGACTTGACCTCCTGGCAACAAAAAATACAAGGGGAAATGCACTTTGAATACGAAACGGATGATACGGATCGGAAGGAGAATATCGTTATCGAGAAGGAAGACACTACGTTTTTCGAGCACGAGAAATACAAAAACGGTGTGCTGACGATTGGTTGCGTCGGCATGCCGAACGTAGGAAAATCCTCCCTCATGAACGCTCTAATGGGTAGGCTCTTTTTTTTAGTTTCACTTTCGATGTTTGTTTCAGTGGACACACAAAAATGTTAAAGCGCGTGAAATATATTTATTCCCCGAGACAGGTAGGAAAGTGGTAAGCGTATCGCGGACGCCCGGCCACACGAAGCATTTTCAAACGATATACCTTACAAAAAGCGTTCGTTTGTGCGACTGTCCCGGTCTGGTGTTTCCATCGACAATACCAAAGCAGTTGCAAGTATTGATGGGCTCGTTCCCGATTGCGCAGCTCCGAGAGCCCTACACTACCGTCAAGTACTTGGCTGAAAGGTTGGATCTGCCAAAATTGTTGAGGATACGGCATCAGGACAACGACGACGCGTGGTCGGCAATGGATATTTGCGACGGCTGGGCAGCTAAGAAACATTACGTAACTGCAAGAGCGGCGAGATTCGACACGTACAGAGCCGCCAATTCCTTGCTAAGAATGGCTTTAGAGGGGAAAATATGCCTATACGTTTATCCTCCTGGCTGGGCAATCAAAAAAGGTAAATATTTTGCATTTTTATTATTTCCCTGCCATCCCGTCTCCCGTCCGTGCACTCTTTACGCGTAAACGCAACCGAATTCTTTATACCCGAACGAACCGTTGCCGGCTCAACCCCTATCATTGTATCACCGTTGAGCGTTAGCGTCAACAATTTCGCCCCATTCTCATTCGCACCTTTTCTTCTGTGACGTTGCTACTGGTATTTTGTTCCATTATTCTCATTATTAGACGAATGGGCGAAGCATCCCGACTTGCAGACAATTCAGTGGATCCAGGCAAATAACGGTACACAAGATGATCTCGAAAAAGAAAGAGTTTACTCCTCTTCGGAGAACGAAGACGAGGAGAGCCAATCAAGTTTGGCGACGAAGGATGGGGATTCGGACGAGGAGGAGGAGGAGGATCAGGACGATGACGATGATGACGATACCAACGTAGCGTCGGCCGTTAATAAATTTGGAGCGCTGTCGGACTCTTGAGTAACGTTCAACGAGCTCCGCGAATCGAATACTCATTTGTTAATTATTCGCTGGTTGTTATAAATTAAATTGCATTAGAAAAAAAAGTATAACGCGGTGAATCGTCACTTTGAAAAGTCTCAAAGATCAAGGTGCTCTCAGCTGAGCGAGCAATGCCTCGTTCTTACGGCACTCGATGGTGAGCTGTCGAACCGCAGCTACGTATTTTCTTTGTTGCTCCATTAAGCCAACCAGTTGTCGATTCAGCGCGTATCTTCTGTCCTTTTCCTCGGCACAGCGACGTTCAACCTGTCCGGTATCGGATTGTTCCATTGTCGATCAACGAACTTAATTCTCTCGTCTCATTAATAATTGTAATGATCCGGTTGAATAAATTATTCGCAAAAAGTATCACGGAGGGACGGATGCGACGGAATTGTTAACCATTCGTTTACCAAAAAAAAAAAAAAGGACGCGCCTCAATGGTTCGTTAGCGATAAGTCCATCTTTGTATTTTCCAGTAATGATTACCATTAAATTGGCGTTACCAACCTTATCTTTGTTCCTCTTAACTCCAGCGATGATCGCCTGAAATTGTTTCAGGAACTGTTCCTTCCCGCTTGCCGACGCCATTGCTCTGGTGCTCGTAAGAAAAAGCTTTCGTTGAAATTGGTTGCGTCTCGGAACGTTCGTACATTAATAATTGGTATATATGAAACATTTTTACCGACTAAACGTCCCGTATGAGAAACGAAAGTTCACTCACTCGTTGTAATTGTCTTGAATTGAATTTAGCAACGACAGTTCCTTGCTCAGATATAACTGCGTGTCGTCCAGAGTATTGTATAGCGTATAGTACTGCTTGGTTTCCTTGTGTTTTGCCGAAACTGCGCGGGATTCCGTTCAGAAGTTCCCATAGTTATTCAATTTACAAATAGTTTTGAAAAATTCATCGATCGATTACCTTGATTGTACAATTCCATGAATCGTCTTTGATACTGCGTCAATTCGGATCTTCCCGGTACATCGTCCAATTGTCTCGTGAGGGACGCGATAGCTCGATTTTTTTTAGCTAGCAAAAGCCTCGTTCTATTGATGGCTTCCTTGACTCGATCGTACTCGGCGAAGCGGGTTTGTTCCTCGCGAAGTTCGCCCGTCTCAATTTCCTGTACCATTTTCTGAAGATTCAACAATTCCTTCTTGCATTGCTCGCGAAATTTGTGCTCCTGTTCTTTCAATCCACCGTGGACTATCAGAAGTTCCTCCAACGATTTTATCGTCCTAAAAGATTAGTCGGTTGGCACGTTTTAATACGAGCATCGGGGAGATCGATTCGCCGAAGACACTTTCGCAGCGAACCAATTGCTGAATAAACGACGAAAGTGCTATTAAAAAATGTTCACTCGTGATCATTATGATCGAAAATAAAATTATATTTGTAGAGAAAGTTTTTTCCATTTTTCAATGAAAAAAATTCCTTGTCCTTGGTTATGATCGAACGCTTTAATCCCCGATAAATGAATTCGTGCAACACCGTACTCTTTGTTATCGTCCGTCTTGGCTTGGTCCATTGTCAAAAGAGCCGCCTCGATCGACTTTGCCTTTTTTCGCGTCTGCTCCGATCGCTCGACCGCTTCGCCAAGTTTTTCAGCCAGTGCGTCGCGCTCCGCGCCGATCTTATTAATCGTGCCTTGCAAAGTCGCTCGTTGTTTTTCCAAAGCAGCGTGCACCCGCGAGAAACCAATTTCTCTCTCGCTACCCTGAAATGTCAGTTACAAATACGCTTACGCGTATAAAAATACGCAGCGATCTTACAGACTCGAGTTAGGCAACTGAAACAATATTTGCGAGCCCTCATTGACGCACCATGTTTTCGGAAGTCGTCAGAGACGCGTATCTCTCGGCAACTTCTACGATTTCCTGAGCCCGGATGCCAACAATATTTCCTACGCCGCTGGCACTCAGGCGATCTTCGTCGGAGTGAAATTCACGAGTATCGTTATTCAATGAGTCGCTTGATTCCTCGGTACGAACGGTCTCGTCCGATTCGTTAATATTCTCCGAATCCATCGACAATGACGAAGCCCTTGTCAAAGACGCAGATCCGTACTCCAATAAGGTACTGCGTGCCCTCGCCGCGTCGTCTTTGGGCGCTGCGTCGCGACGCTTGAACCGTCGTCTGGGACCGTACGCGCGCTTCGGGTCGAACGATCCGATTAATAAATTAAATATCATAACGCGACTGTTGTTGTTGTTGTTGTTCGAGCGACTGCTACTTTTTTAATACCTTTGCCGATTGTATATGAGGTATTGCGTCGGCAATGGTACCCTCCGGTAGGTCCTCCAGAAATTTGTGATGCTTGTTAAATTGGCCAATCGCGAAAGACCGCAAAAAACTCGCTCGTTCTTCCCGCATCTCCATTGAACGCTTGACGAGCCACTGAAGCGATCAAAAAACAATTGTAAGCCGATTCTACTTACAGCGGCGATTGTTACTAGTAGCGATTATAACGATGGAATTTACTTGAACGACCGGAAATATGTGGATGCAATCCAGTCCCTGTATCTGATGAGGTTCTATCCTGTGCGGGCAATTCATTCCGGGAAGCGTAGCTACTATTTTTTCGGTCAACGCGCTGAACAAATCCAAACAAACGTATCTCAATTGTCGTCGATACTCGGAGATTTTTGAACAGTCAATAGCGCGGCACGAGTATGGAACGATCGATCGCCGGTAAAGCGTAGTCGGACTCACATTTTCCGGCCTATAGTCAGGTTTTCTTGAAAGAGTAGGTCAACGTCGACGTCGAAATTGCAGGATTCTATGCACCAAGTCATACCGCCGACGACCTGAGGACATTTTCGTCGTAAACTAATCTCACTTTAGAAGAACAACAAGCACCCTTAATCGTCCTTTAATCAATCCGAAAGTATTCCCTTTTTTTTTTTTTGTAGTAAACAATTTTGGAAAAGCCTAAAAGATAGGTCTAACGCTCACGGGCGCTTAGTCCGTATCGTCATTTGTTACTGTGTTTCTTCTTGCCGCCGATGAGACTTAATTTGTTTATTGAGCGTTCCCTCTCTCGCGCTTCGTTACGCTTCTCACTACGATCGCTATCGAGTTTCGCTCTGATTAATCGTGTTTGATATTTTTTTCTCATCGCGCCGACAAACACGAAAGCAGAACCCTTGAAATACCTTGTCAAAGTTGGATAATCCTTTAATCCTGGCTCTAAAGTACCCGGCTGCGACAAGCAGGTCAACGATTTCATTGAACTTGACTGTTTGTTCCTCATCCTCGCGGACGTCTGCCTAAAAAATGCCAGCTTTTTCACTTTTACAAAATAAAATATACAGACATATCTGAGATGGCGTTATTAAATAATTCACGGGCCGTGTATAAGAATACGTACCTCGGCCAGTTCGGAGGGTGCAGAGCAGCCCCTTAATCCGTCGTTTAACATTTTCTCGGCGACAAATGCGATAATGAAATTTCATCGATTCTCCTGGTGTTAATTATTACGGTTTCGTCGGAATGATGAAAAACATGTCACTCGGCGCACCAAGAGGATACCTAGATCGGTCAGTGATCCTCCCCATTATCGCCTTACGGAGACGCACAGGGCCACGGCCCACGGAGACCACGGTAAACGAGGAGGATCTCCGCGTTGCGCGACTACCTTCGTGCAAGCGTACAAGGTCTGAAATAAGGTTCCGAGAAAGCGGCGCTGCCGACGCTCGCGACCGTTCGCTACCCGTTCTATCATCGAAGTTCCCGCAGGCGTATTACTATTTTTTTGGTTGCATGAACTACAATGCGTCGCCTACAGGCCATATTTAACACTACGTTTTCGAACGAATCTGCGGAGGTTTTTCGTCCCGAATTTTCGGTACTTTCGTCTCGATTAGCGGGCCTCGCGCATGCGCGACACGTGGGTAAACTTGACACGAGTGCGAAAAACGCCAGCCAGCTCTTCCCGCAACATCGTCGATAAGCAGGAGGAGCTTTTTTCGAGAATCGAACCGATCGAGGAGACCAATGTTTTTTTTCCGCTGCCGAGAATGAGCGAACCATAGGGCCGGTCAGCAATTAGCGAACAATACAAAATGACGACGCGGGACAAGAGTCCTCGTCGCAAGAGGACTACTCCCCGGCTGTGTTGAAACTAGTGCCATCTGGTCGCACAGTTGGCGATGTGGTTACGAGAGCTCGCTGTCAAGATGACGAACGGTCCGATCGAACCGTCAATAACAATAATCCAGTGACGTTATTGTTGAAAACGCTGAAGGAGAAAGCTCTCAAAAAAGGAATAATCGGCGGACACGGCGTTTCTGCACGGTTCTACAACGAGCAACGATCTCGCTCTGGGCATTTGCAGTAGTTTGGGATAGAAACAAACAATAATGGCGACGATACAGGAGGCGAAGCTCGACGTGAGTGATCTCAGGAATTCTATTTTTTTTCGCCGTTACGAACGCTCGCGCGGTGGGCGCGAGCGAACTATCGGTTCCCACGATACTTGTCTTTTTCCCCTTGTATGATACGCGCCGTGATTGCGATCTTTGTAAACATAACCTCGATTCGCGCGGCGTCCGGCCCAAGCACGTTTCGACGCGTACAAAATAGAGGACTTTGATGTTCCCGTAGATGTACGACGACGCGACTTACAGCGTCGACCCCCAGAACGTCGAGGGTGAGATGACGGTCGGCGCTGTAAGGCAGCAGAAAGCCAACCTCGGAGAGCCCGACTTCAATACCCTGGACGAGCCGATACGCGACACCGTTGTAAGTTTCTCCTGCTCGTTATAGTGTTCAACGTTCAGCGAGCCCCTTTCTTACCGATTCGGTTCGCACAGCTCAGGGATGTCCGGGCGGTCGGGAAAAAATTCTACCACGTCGTATATCCGAGAGAGAAGAAAAGTCTGCTCAAAGAGTGTACGTAAGAGGAAGACAACTAGGTTGGTTAGATTTACAGGACCGACGCGTACGCTATTTCTCCTGATTTCGCGTTACAGGGGATCTGTGGGGGCCGTTGGTACTTTGCACGTTCATGGCAGTGTGAGATATGCTCAAGTTATTAGAATTAAGTTCAGAACTAAGAAGCGTCGTTATTAGCCGTGTCGATGCGTCAACAGGATACTCCAAGGATCGGCCGATACGTCCAGCGGGAACGACGGAGGCCCCGAATTTGCAGAAGTTTTTGTAATAGTTTGGATCGGCTCGGTCGTCGTGACGTTGAACTCGCAACTCTTGGGTGGTAATATGTACGCACTCGTATCCGAACGTAACTCTACGGACCGTTCGTCAAGGACGCGCGAAAGATCCGCAAAACCTCGAGAATGTTCGAATCCGCTCGTAGGCATTTACACATTTTTTTGTGAAATCGAGCATCGAGCTCCGTACGATTTATAGATGGATCGCTCGGTTGTTTTTTAACCTTCGAAATGTTTTTAATCCTGGTGGCTTTTACTTAGCTCCAAAGATTGGAAAGTATTTCGAGATAAATGTCGACATCTACGCGGTCGAAATCCTAAAGGTGGTAACGCTTCGATTGGTAAAAGGAAGCTATCGCGTAATTCGAGGCTCTTTGTTTCTTCCATTCGTAGATCGTTCTTCCAAAGTGTCTGCGTACTGGGATACTGCCTACTGCCGACCACTATCGCCCTGACGGTCTGTAGAATAATATTGATAGTGGAGCAAACAACGTTCTTATTCGCGTTAAGATTCATAATCGCGATGACCGGTTTCGCTTGGGCTACCTACGGTGAGTGTCTCGAAAGTTGGTACGATGTCTAAAACAAAGGCGATCGCTCTAAAACAATTGTGTTTCAGCATCCATGGTGTTTCTGGGCGACAGTCAACCGCCGCGAAGAAAGGTCCTGGCGGTCTATCCCGTATTCCTATTTTACTTCGTAATCTCATGGTTGGTTGTATCCCACACGACATGAAACCATCTTGGATATCACTCGGGGGACTGTAAAGAAAGAACCGATAAACTGAAAATTGAGCACAAATGGGAATTACTTTTTGTTCCATCGATATCTCGAAATGTTTTTGTCCAGCGGCCTCGCGAGCCACCGAGTATGTAGATTTTCTACTTTACGTATCTCGTATTCGAACAGAAAAAAAATTCGGAAATCTGTCCCCGGCAAATTCGCGAGCCGCGAACCTCTCGCTCGGCGTTCCGCTTTGTCGATTAGCGTAAGACGCGTCGTTTTTTTTTTTTTTTTTTAACACGCGCGCGGACGATAAAGACGCGTTTTGAGAACGAACTCTTCGTTTCCTTGATATTCATCTTTTATATATTTCCGCCATACTAGACAGTATTTACACAAATTATAGCTGACGATGTTCTTACCAAAATCGTAATCGCATTCACGTTTGGTACTCGCGTATATTGTAAATATATATGATATTTATGTATAAATATTAAAGAAAAATCTCAGAGTACAAAGTGTGCAATTTCGTGTCGAGGAGAAAAGTTCGGCCAACGTTTCGAGATTTAATCAGCCAGGAGGCGATAACTACTTTGCATTTTAAATCAGCGCAAGATACAAATTGACCATAAAGCTCGAATTACTCTTCCAGTTTAATATCAAATTTTTACGTTTCACTGATTTTTCAAAGCATTTGATGGTTTTTGCAGAGCGCGCGATCCATTTGCGATACGCTTGTGCACCGTGCGCGTATTCTAAAGGCTTAAATAAACGTAACCGCAAATTTTGAAAGTATTACTTTCATTACTCAAGATGGTATTAATATTTGATCGATCGCCAAATGATTAAAACAATTTGTAACGATAATTGAGAATTCGACTTGTTTTTTCACACCGACGCTGTATATCCGAGCCTCTCGCCGCCGCTGAACGAACGGATCGGCTCGGATCATTCACAAGGGTTAGGAACATTCTTAACCCTGCGAGTGAAAGAAATGCCGTTCCAACTTTCGGAGGAGTTCTTTACTGTCCCGATGATCAGGATAGGCGTAAAGTGACTTTTGAACGGCGAAATAGCTCGTCTGCAGATCGCCAACTTCGCGGGCGAGAAGGCCACTGTTGAAGCGAGGCTCGAACATGCAAGCGGCGATTCCGGCGGCTACGTGGAAATACGTTCGGGCCGCAGTCACGTTTCCTTTCTTCATTTCTAAAACCCCAAGATTGTTGTAGGAGCTCGCGTGGTGATTGTCCGCCGCGGTGGCCAATCGAAGGCACTCTTCGGCCATTGTCAAATCCCCTAGACACTTTTTATTGAAAAGTCGAGGTTACGATTGATCCAACGTTTCCGGATGACGAGAACGAACGGTTTTGAGGGGAAATCGACGTAACTCACGATCGCGATATGCGAAACATTGTACCATATCTCGGCGATGGTTTCGTCGTCCGCGAGACCGAGCGCTCGCTCGAAACACGAAAGCGCGTGGTCGTACTGTTGCGCGTAAAAACAGCATAGCCCGAGGTTGGTCAGTAACTCGGCGTTGCAAATTCCCATTTGTAGAAGCCGCCTGGATAAAAACGAGTAAGCAGTCGTGACTGGTTGGCCTTGGAGAAATCATCGTCGCGCGGAAGATGTGTCCCGTGACACCGGTGCCAGAGAGAGAGAGAGAGAGATCGTTGCAATTGTAAAACCGATCGTTTCTCAAGGATCGAACATTTTCATCGTAAAGTGGTACGTTGGTGAAACAAAATAATGATCTTACCTGTAATAGCGCAAGGCCAGTTCGGGTTGATCGTTGTAGAAGTGATGAAGACCGATGCTAGCGATAGCCTCGGCGTTGGACGCGTCTTCTTGAACGACGCTCTTGTAATACTTTATCGACATCGCGACGCTGTTCAGGCCTTCGAAAATACGGGCCATTTCGATGAGAACGGTGACGTCGTTGGGAAAATATTCGAGGCCGCGCTTGCAAAGATCCAGAGATCTGAGGGGTTGATCCAGACGCAAGTAGACCCTGATCAGCCTCAGAATCGTCTCGATGTTCTTGCAATCTTTCAGGGCCGACTTGAATTGCTGCTCGGCATCCCTCACCAATCCGAGATTGTAATAACACTTGCCCAGTTGGACCTTCCACCACCAATCTTTGTACCGGCAGTGCTGAGTCGCTTCGACGGCCAGATCGAGGGCCTGTAACCGACGGAAGGTAAAACGGCGCGGGGAATCGGGCTATCGGCAATTCTCGCGCTCGGTACGTAACAATAATAAGCACCGTTAATTATATAAAGCACATAATAATTAATAACAAGCGCCGCACGGAACCTGAAAAATCCATACTCACGCATCTCGCGTCGTGTTCGTGATAATAAATGTACTCGAACAGCGGCTTGGCTATTCCAGGCTTTCTCGCGTACTTCGATACGTTGAGGCGCGACAGTTGAACGAAGGGTCCGTCCGGCTCGGTCAACATCGACGCCGTACCCAATCTGCGATCGATCGTACGCTTTGCGCAAAGAGGAATGCTTTCTTTTTTTTATTTCCTTACCAACCGCCCGTTTTTGTCGAATCTTCCGCGACGCGAAAAGTAAAATTGAAACTCGACGTACAAAAGAACAACGCGACCGAACAAGTAAACGGCGAGCGGACAAAAGGTAACGAACAATTAATTATTATTGATACGCGATAAGTCAGTAATAAATGAAAACAACAACAAGTAAGAATAATACATAAGAATAATAAACTTGGAAAAGGGTGGAGATTCAAAGAAAACGTAAATTCGCAATAAATCGATAAAGCGTCCCGATTCTCCCAAACCTGACGCTACGTCCGCCGATGGCGGTTATAGGTCTGGAGGTCGCGGCGGTCCTCGGTGTTCCGAGGGCTTGCTCGACGCTCCGCGGGACGGCCGATCGAGTGGCCGGTCTGACGAGGCCCGTGACGGGTCGTCCGGATTGGGAATTCGGTCGGAGGCCTTGGCCGATCACGGAGGTCCCGGGATTCTTGAGGGAAGTTCCGGGTCTCGGCATCGTCGCGATCGCGCAATTGTCCAGGAGGCTCTCGGCGATCCCTTCCTCCTCGGACTCGACGTCGTCGACGTAAACTTGCATCGTTAAGGCGCGCATCTTCAGCACCCAAACTGCCTGCAAAATCGACGAAGGACGTTACTCGGAAGGACCGCCTCCGCCGAACTCGGATGGAAACTTCGAGTTCGAGTAACACGGGCACGGATACGAAGGATACAACGCGAGTCCCGTTTCGCTTTCTTTCGGTTACGGGCTTTTTGAATCGTCGTCGAGCCGATCGCTAAAAAGCACCGGTGCAGCGATCCGAAACAACGACGCAAGATCCAATTTATACACAATATAGAGAATATTTCCCATTCAACGACGCGAGAACGGAGAGACGGATGAAAACTTGGAAACAATAATTTGAGGAAAACGTCGATCGCAGCAGAGGTACGGAAATTTATGAACTTTTCGAATCACCTGGTCCAGAGGGCTCGTTCGTAGCAGACTCGTACATATCGTCGCGCACTCCTCGTATTTTCCTCTTTGAAACAAATTCAGGGCTCTAACGAGCTCCATGGTGGCTCGTCCGAGTCAAAAGTTGAGAGCAAGCGACATCGAGCCGCGCGTTTCGCCACCGGGCGGTCGGTCAGCGGTGCCGGGTGGACTGGAATCGACTCCGGGTTTACCCGTTGTAACGAAATATCGATTATTCACGGTCGCCCAGGCTCCGCGAACCGACAACAGAGAGAGAGAGAGAGAGAGAGAGAGAGAGAGCTTTCCGAGCCAGAGGGGATTCGAGTGATCATTGAAAAACAAAACGAGGAGCACTTTCGGTCGTTCTCGTCCGACACGCGGCGTTTCAACCTTGGCAAATTTCAATCGCGTAATTTGAAAAATTTTCAAAAATGGGCTCCGCCGGCGAATCTCCCGCCAGGTTCGAAAACAACGGAAGCCTCTTTTCGCCCCGATCGGTTATACGATTCTTGTCGATGGAACAACGAAAATCCGCGTCCAATTCGAAATTCTAGCGTTCGCGAGAAACTCGATCGGTTCATCGCCAAGAAAAATATCGAGGAGCGATGCACCCCGGAGAGCTTGGAGGAATTGCGCGAAGCTTTTCTGGTAACTCTCTTAACGACGCGTGAAATATTTACATTTTTGTCGCGTCAACGTTTCACAAAGGCCGCGGAAGAATCACGGATGGACGAATCTCAGCTCCGAGAAGCTTTCGACAACGTTCTGAAGATTCGCCTGGAACCGGAAGAGATGCACGCGTTGTTCACAAAGGTGGGGAATCACGGTAGTTCGGTCTCGCGCGAGCACCGCCCGAACGATTTTTTCTCGCCTTCTCGAATTTCTCCCGCCCGATCGTAATCCTCGGCGATGATTCGTTCGCAATCGATAATCATGATTCTTGCTGTTATCGTAATATTTTCAACAACGACGCAACGACGAAACCGACGCTCGTACGGAGCAAACGAGCAAATTATTCCAATCGAAATCGATTATTATTATCGAAAGGCTAATTCGAAGAGCGATAATTAACACGGAAGGACGGGGAGGGCTCGTGCAACGGAGCAGCCGACATCGAACTCTCGCAACAATTTATAAAAAGCGAGCTCAGTTTCGTTCGGACGAGTAATTCGGAGCGTTTCCTTCCCCAAAAATCAGATGAACTCGAAAAGAAACGGTTTCGTGAGTTGGGACGAATTCGTGTCTCACGTAACAGTGGAGTTTCGAGACAAGGACGCGAGCCGGCGGTCGGAATTTTTGGAGCCCCCGTTGACAGGATCGCCTCTTCTTCTGAAGAGTCATCATCGTTCTCCCATACGGAGGATCCTGTTTTGTCCGGAGATCCTTCCGGTAGGCCAAAAGCGGGGATCTCGATCGATCGATGAATCGTTAAATCTCACTCCCGGATAAATTATCGGGCGATCCGTCTCGCGTCGGACGTAGGACGGAACGTCCAGTTTCCTCCGAGGACGGTACATAACGGCGAGCAGAGACGGTACTATAAATTACTGGTCACTGGATCTCGAGTATCGGCGCACCGTTCGATCCACCAATCGTAAGTGCCCCGTCCGTTCCGACAGTCGCCACCGAAACAAAATCTCCGAGTTTTCTCACTCTCCGTCCACGATCGATGCTCTCGAACGCAGCTTTTCGAAAAGTCCGTCCCACGGTCATCACGGATGTCGCGGCGATGCCGGACCTTCGGATCGTTTGCACGAGCTCGACCGAGCGCGATCTCCGGTTTTACGACACGGTGGCCGAAAAGTTCGACCTCAGAGTCCTGGTGAAACGCGTTTCTTTTCGTCGAGCCGTGGGTGGGGGGGGGGGGAGGCGAGGCGGCGATACCCGCGACGAAACTCGGGGGCGGAGTTGGCTCGCGCCGGCGAAGCCGAGACGGCGCGAGCCGCGACGGTGGCCGTCCACGCGTCGAGTCTCGAGAGCCGCGCGCGCCCCTCCCCCGACATTCCCCGGAACCAAAAGCAACGATTCGAACCTCTCGAATCGACGATCGAAGGAGGAATAACGCGGATCGTCGCAACCCGAAATCGTAGATATCGAGGCTGGCGTGTCCCGTTGTTTGCATGAGCTATTACTTCAGTGTCGACGGAAGCGAAGACTCGTACATCCTTCTGGGCGACACGAGCGGATCGGTGATCGTCCTGTCGTTCGATCCCTTCGCGAAAGGACCCTTCGAGCGGTCTCCTCGTCGGAACTTGGTCCATCACAGCTACGAAGCGGTCGTAAAAGTCTGCCAAAAATAACGAACAGTCGCGAGAAAAAAGAAAAAGAAAAAAAAAAAAAAACGAGGCGCGAAGGTGCTCGATTAATGACGAAAAGTCGGAATTCCTGGCAGGGGGAGGCGGCGGGCCTACGAGCGACCGAGTTCCGGAACGTTCACGGCAACTGGCCGAGCCAGGTCTCCTATTACGCGTCTCTTCGGGCGTTCGTGTCTTGCAGCGAGTGCGGCGAGCGTTCTCTCCTCGTGAGCGATCCGACCGGCACCAAGATCCGATACGAGTTTCGCGTCGAGGGGGGAATATCCTGCTTCGTTTATTGCGAAGGTTCGTCGCGGGGCGCGTCTCTCCTCGATTTCGCGTCGCGACGGGAGTAACGAACGATCGGGCCTCGCGCGCGCAGAGAATCGATCGCTGGTGACCGGAGGGCCCGACTGTACGATCCGAACGTGGAACCCCTTCGTCACGGGAAAACCCGGCCTCGTTCTCACCGGTCATCGCGCGGCCATTTCCGCGATCGTGGCGCAACGTTCGGGCAAACGACTCTACACGCTCGCCAAGGATCGGTGCATCAAAGTTTGGAACGTCGAGGCGCGCTCTTGCGTTCAGGTACGCGTTTCGTCGTTCGTCCCGTTCCCCAATTTCTCCTCAAAAACGAGTCGCGCGAGATCGCTGGCGAAACAATCGCAGACGTACAACGGTCTACCCGGAGAACTCGGAGAGCGCACGGATCTGACGGTCGTTTACAACGACGCGACGCACGAAATGATAATCGCTGGTGCGACGATCGCCGTGATGGTTTGCGAGCGGGTCATCGATCGGGAAACCTCGGACGGCTCGACGCATTCCCAACCGGTTTCTCGCGTTCTCTACAATTCCCTCTTTAAAGTGGTTCGTCCTCGAGAGACGTTGTTCCGCCAAAGAGCTTCCGGAGGATTTTCGCGCCTCCTCGATTCGCCGATTTTCTTTTTCTTTTTTTTTTCTTTTTTTTTTTTTTTTGCCGCGTACTCGCCTCACCGCAACGAAGGATATTGATTTTTTCGGTGATCCGGAACTCGATCCGGTCCTCGGCGAACCGCCGTTGCGTTCGCGGGCGACGGCAGATCGTCACCGTCGGTCTCGACTCGTGCCTGATGGTTTGGGATCCGTGGCTCGGGCGACGTTTGCGCGTCGTGACCAACGCCCACGGGAAGTTGCACTTCGGACGACGGATCGGGATCGGGATAACGGCGGCGTGCTTCGACACGAGCGAGCAATTGTTGTTGACCGGTGCCAGGGACGGTACCCTCAAATCGTGGAACCTCGCCACGGGAACTTGTCTCGGAACGATATCCGTCGAGGAAGATTGGTACACCGCGACTTTTCGACTTTTCGACTTTTCGACCTTTCGGGCTTTCCCGCGAGACTCCGATTGTCCGGAAAGACCGCCCCGTCTCGGCGGCGTCTTTCCTCAATCGCCGTTTCGCCGTTTGACCTCTTTTTCTCGCGTTTACTCGTCGACGAGCGAAAACGAAGAAAGAACAAAATTAACGGCAGTGAAATAACGAGCGTGCTGTGGTTGAAAAATCGGATTCTGTGCGCCGGTTGGGATCGTCGAG
The DNA here is from genome assembly GCA_030523105.1 of Ophioninae sp. A BG-2022a. Lineage (NCBI taxonomy): Eukaryota > Metazoa > Arthropoda > Insecta > Hymenoptera > Ichneumonidae > Ophioninae sp. A BG-2022a. The sequence goes on along the minus strand of JAPYZI010002189.1, from coordinate 7,672 downwards.
TCACGGAATTCGCCGACACGGACGCGGGCGCGCGCCGAAAGAGCTGGCAGATTCGTCACGGCGAGGCTATAGTTTGCGCCTCGGTTTCGTATCCTCAGGCGCTAGCAACGGCCTCGTACAACGGCGAGATCGTGCTCTGGCGTTTGGAGACCGGTCAGCCCTACGGAAGATACCGAGCCAGCGATCCGACCGGGCGGTGAGCCTTCTCGCGTCGTCTCCGTCCTTTTTTCTTCTCTTTTTTAACCACAGCCGACAACGACCCGACGGGTCGTCGAATCTTTCGACAGCTACAAAATAGAGTACAAGCGCGAGCCGAGGGACGAGGAGGCGGCGGCGGCGGCGGCGGCGGCGGCGGCGCCGCCGTTGAAACCCGGTCGGGGACGCGGGTCCGGCGAAGCGACCGGTGGCTCGGGAATCGACGGGACCGGTATCGAAAAATCGGCTCTGGCGATAACGAGAACCGTTCCGGTAGCGTCGGTCGTGTTCCTGGCTTCGCGCGACTCCAATCCGGAGACCGGAACTCTCCTCGTCTCCTTGGAATCGGGTCTCGTTCAAGCGTGGACGCGTCACGCCGCGGCCGGGTTCTTAAAGGCGTTCGTTGCCGTCCACGTCCAGGGAGATTGCGTCCTCTCGATGGCTACCCTATCTCGCCCTCCCTGGCCCCCCCCCTTTCGCCCCCCCCCCGCCCCCCCCCCCCCCCCCCCCCGAAAACCACCGAGAACCACCCAACGAATATTTTTCTTCAGGCCACGTGGCTGGTTACGTAAAAGTCTGGTTGCTGAAAAACTACGCTTTGCCGAATCCCCCGAAAGTGTGCGTTCCTTCGTTGAAATTGGAATTCCCGTTCATGCGGAACGATCGGATATTGGGACGAGCGAAACGCGCCATCAGGGATCAACCGTTGCCCCTTTTGCTGTCCTCGGTCAAGGCCCACGTAAAACCCGTCAACAGCTTGCAGTTCGTACCGGAGGCTCGAATCGTCGTCAGGTTCGCGCCCCGATCCCGGAAATTCGCGTTCCCTGGGAATCGGCCGATCGGGACCGCGATCGTTCGTCTCTCAGCCGTCGGAAATCCACCTTTGTAACGCCGCGTTTCTTTTTCATGAAAAAACGAAGCGGCAGCGACGATTGTACGGTGAGACTGTGGACGCTCAACGGCCGTTACCTATCCACGCTGGGAACCTACCGATCTTGGCAAACGTTGTTACCGGATACTCCGGCGAGCGACTATTTCGAGAATTATCGCGTCCCACCGGACATCGAGCGGATCGCCAGTTCCACCACTATCAAAGTATTTTTATTCCCGCCTTTGTCCAGTTTTCCGAGCGTACGCGTTTGTCACGTTTCTCCCGATTCGTTGTCCTTTTTTTCGTTTTTCCCCCGTCGTCTCTCTTGATTTTCCATCGTCTCCGCGCGGTTACGGCCGCGGCCCGGTTTCCCGTAGCCCCACCCCCCGCTGCCGGGGTTCGAACCCGGCCAGCGGGTACCCGTCCGCACCGTCCGAAACTACCAACGTTTATTTTCGTCGATCGCGTCGATCGGTAAGAGCCGGCCGGTTTTTCTTCAGATCCTCGAGGGTCGGTCGACCGATCGAACGACTCGGAATTCGAGCGACGAACCTGTCGATCGGGTCAAACTTTCGGAAGACGAGCGGCCTCTTCTTTACGGGGAACCGTTCGATACCGACGCGATCGAGCGGTATCGCGATCGCCCGGAGACCAACGTCCACGGAGCGGACGCGCCGATTCTCGATAATTCTCTCGCTTACGTGCGTCCTACCAACTGTTTCTTTCGTTATCGGGTTCCCTTCGTCATCGAACAAAAATTGTGTCATTTTTTATTAATCGTTTTCCGCGCTCGCGAAGCGGTAGAAATTTTGTCCGAGATAACTGACCGTCGCAACGCGTTTCGTATGGCCAAATTCGGTGCTCGCGAAACGCGCGAAAAATATGTACGGACTTGTCGAAATTTCCAATTTTTTCCCAAAGATCCCGGTTTATGCTCACCTGAAGACTCGGGACTTTGAAGTTATCGAGGCACCGCCGAAACCCTCCGTCTTGAAGAAACAACCGCCGGTTCGAGCTGTCGTTGCGTAAGTCCAAAAGTACAACTTTTCTTTTCTATATGATTTCCAATTTCAAAAGCCCTGCCGAGCCGACGAAACATTATTAACCGTCCAAACGTTCGAAAAATTCTCGATATTGTCCAATTCCGCGTGGCGCGCGTATCCTCGAGCGTTGAAACATCGTACCGTTTGACCGCTCAGAGCGGTGTCGCGGTTCAAGAAGAGGATCGTTGCGCCTCGAAACGAGAGGATCTCGCGAAGGCGTCGAGAGGAGGGTGTCTCATCGTCGGAGGGACGTCGCGTTTCGTCGAAACGCGATCGACCCGCGTAGACCCCCGCCGCACCGCCGCCGCCGCCGCCGCCGCCGCCGCCACCACCACCACCACCAACAACGCTATTGCTCTTCCACTCACGAAATTTATTCGGTTACCCTTAACGTTACGCTCGTACGACAAAATTGAATGCTGTTACAATTGAACGCGTTTAAAAAATGCTTCCTAACGGTAAAAAAAAACAAAAACAAAAAAAAAAAAAAGAATTCGCCGTCGCCCGTCTTCGCTGCTGTCAGGGTTAAAGAGTCGATCCTAACGTCGATCGGCGTTCCTCGACACTGCTGCACGGAGTGACGAGAAAAAAACAAAAGCAGCAACGATCGCGAAACTCGAGGTTGCTCGACGGGCGTTACGAATTTAGAGTGTGTACGCCTGTGCGCGTGCGTATGTATTATTCGCGATTCGGCAAAGATAGGCGCGAGAGAGGAGAAGACGGGATCGCGCTAGTCGTTCATCATCATGGAATAACGCGGTGGGGTTTTCCATATCGCGCTCGACGTTCGCTGCAACCGCTCCTTCTTTATGCCTTTGAACAGCTCCGAAAGATCGGGCGTACACTTCTTCGCACCGAAAAACGCCAGTACCGCGTTCATCGGTATGTACTGCTGTATCGCCAATTGAGTCGTTCTCACGCTCGCTTCAAAACCAGACAAAAAAAACACGGATAAGCGAAATATCAACTTGGAATTGCGCGGGATCGTGTCGCGTTGATCGTTCGTTCGACTCACATTGAGCCCAGTAAGGGATGACGTGTTTGGGCCTGGCCTCGTCGTCCGACTCTCCGTCGTCCGGTTCACTGTCCAATACGTAGCTCGTTGGATCTTGCTGCTTGCTCCCGTTTTTCGCCTAAAAACCCAAACGCGGTTTTACAAACCGCGAAAGCCGCGATCGCGACCCGCGACGGATCTTCGAAAAGGGGGGTTGACGCGACGCGGCGTTCGACGAGTTTCCGTCGTTGCGATTCAACGGAAACGAATCGACTTTCGTAGCCGGAGCTGAGCCGTCGAACTCGCGTGGACTTACTTTTGGAACTTTTAACCAACGACTTACCATCCGAATTAGAAAAATACAATATTCGAGACCGATGGATACCGAAAAGTATCGAAATTCCGTCCGAATTTGTGTGTTTCCGAGAATAATAAGAATAGCGCGGAACGGTACCTTGGCGGCTAATTGAGCCTTAATTCTGGCGGCTTCGTTGGCTGCCGCCTGTTGGGCTCTCGCCTCCGCGATCTTTCGTCTCTCGGCTTCCTGCTCTCGGCGCTTCTGCTCCGCGAGTTGTCTCTCCGCCTCCTCCTGCTCTTGCAAACGCAACCATCTTAATTGTTCCTCCTGCCTTCGCCTCTCCTCCTTCTCCTGTCGCGTTTCGACGCGAGGGTCGAAAACAAAACAAAACCAAACAAAAAAAACACCAATTGGAGGATCGTCGAGGAAATCGGGGGTTCCGACTCGATAGAAACCCCATTTTGTACGAGTACTTTCGTACCTCTGCCCTCCTCCGTGTACGAACCTGTGCCCGTTGCAATTGTAAAAGCCTCTTTCTTTCGGATTCTTCCCGCTGTTTTTCTTGAAGCAGAAGCGCGGCTCTCGCCTTCTCCTCTCGTTCTCTCTCTTGCTTCAGTCTTTTCTCGGTGTCGAGCTTCTCCTTCGCTTCTCTAGCCAATTTGTTCTTCAATTCTTTTTCCTCGCGTTTCCTGTGCATTTACATATTCGTGTGATTTATCGATCGCGACGCGACTCTTTTGTCATCGTTCGTGCCGAACCCCCGCCGTTTTATTTCGTACTTTCGTTGTATCGAAAAATGCATCGCTGCGCGCAACGACGCGGACTCGGCCCTTTTATCGACGGCGCACCAACGTGCCGTTCGAAGCGGCGGACCGTTGGACGAGATTAGAGCCGGACCCGATCGATGCGTCGATCTCGCTCGGCACGACCGCGGAGCCGAGACGATTGTCGCTCTTACCATTGTTATTATCGTTACTGTTATAAAAGAGCGCGTACCGTCTCTTCTCTTCCGTCAGAGCCTTGAGCGTCTCCTCTCTCTTTCGTCTGGCGTCCTCGTCGTAGACTTTCTTCCTTTTCTCGGCCAAATTGTCGTTCGAGCTCGATTTCGTCAGCGTTCTCGGGGGTTGAATGAAGCTGTCGACCGACGTTATTATGTTCGACTTGGACGCGGTCAACGCCTTGTTTTGCTAACCGTTCGGAAAAAAGAGAGAGACAAGGTTGATCGCTGGGTCGAGATTCGAGGGTGCCAATGATTCTTGGCGGCTCCGAGCGACGGGAGCCGAACGGAATCGAGACATCCGAGAGACACTTTGTTCGTCTTACGTTCACTGTTTGATTGTTCGCGGGAGTGTGCTGAATGCGATTCACGGACATGGGCATTTGGAGTCGACTCTTGGTAACCGGCGTTGTTTTGAGCTGCTGCTTTTGCGCCAGCTTTTCGCCCATAGCCAGTAGCCTACTGGGTTTCTGTGCGGAATTTTGGATGTTATTCTAGAAGGGGGAAAAAAAAAAAAAGAGGAGACGCGCGTCGTGAGACGAGACTTTTTTCTAGCGAAAACATTCGTGGAGCGGAGGGTATCGTGAAAACGACGGACGCGAGTACCGGCCGAGTCGAGCGAAACTCAAGCGCGCATCCTCCGTTTTAGTATTTTAGTCGCGAAAGACGGGCAAGCGTCGTCGTTCTCCCAACGCGTACGAATCGCCCTCGTTACCGGAATCGCGTTCGTCGCGTCACAGCGATACCCGATCCTCTCTGTTCTCGAAAGCTTCGCACTTTTACGTTGCACCGAGAGGCCTCGACTTTCGAAGAATCGCCGTTACGGAAGAAATTTCCAAACGAAATTTGGCACTCTTACCGAGTTTGCGAGACGGATAATCTTTACCTCTTTGCCCTCCTCGTTCTCTTTCCTCTCCTTCAGCTTGGCGATCTCTTTGGCTCTGTAGAGCGATTTTCTCGCGGCTTTTTGCGCCACGCTTTGTCCTACTTGGGTGAAATTCGTTTCGGCCGCAGCGGCGATCATCGCGCGAGTTTTCGTCCTCGTGACTCTCGCAGGGGCGTCAATCTCGACCGTTTTCGGACTATTCAGGCCGGCCTGCTCGAACGCCTCGACGCGCTTTTTCACCGATTCCTTCGAGTACGGGCTGAAGAGCGCGTTCGGTTTGTACGCATTTTTTATCGACCTGAGGCCGTTCGCGTCGCGCGGTACAGCTTTTTCGCTCGCCGGTGGAGGGCTCGCCGTCGCGTCGAAAGCGGCCTCGTCGTCCTCGCTCGCCAGACTCGAACGTGTAAAACGCTTTGTTGTTTCTTCCTTCCGGACCTTTTTCACGAAAGAAAACGATCTTTGTTACATTATTCCTTTATCCACGCGTTTAACAAAATCGTTACGCGAAAATTCCCTCGCCTTTTCGACTCGTGGGGTAGCGCCGAGTTCGCGCCGCTGCGATCCAGCCAGTTTTACTCTCAGTTTTTTTTATCGATATCCAAAATGATATTTTGTACTTTTAGCTCGGAGATAAATAAGAATTTTAATGAATAAGAAAAGTCCAAAATCGTCGGACTCGAATGAAGACGAAAAACTTGACTCACGTGTCTCGATTTGTTGCGTTTGATTGTTCCGCTCTCGTTCATTTTCTCGGGCGACGATTCGTCCTCGGTGATCAGGGCGTCGAATTCGGGATTCGCGAGAGTTCGCTTGATCGCGTTCATCTTGTCTTGAAAATCGAATTTGGATTGCGGAACGGAGGAAGCGGCGCGAGGCGTCGCAGGCTCGGCCTCGAGTTCGTTGCGTTTCGAACTCTCGTTGACGAGGGTCGCGTTTGCCTCCGAGTTTCGATTACTGTCGGTGGGTCTCGCGATCGTAACGGTCGCGTTCATTCGCGGCATTTTCATGGCCTCCAGTACGACCGTGACGTTCATCATTTTGCGATCGAACGTGACCGTCGAGTTGGGATTCATGGTAGAGTTCATGGGTATACTTTTTCCCACGGCGTCTTCGTAGCGGGAAGTCTCCATGGTCGTGTCGCAAGTTTCGGCCCCCGTTTCATCCGCGAGATTGGCCTTTTTGGCGGAGGGACCCGGCCACGCGGAATCGCGAGCGCTCCGCGGTCTCGTTTCGTCCCTTTCTTCCGACGTTTCTCTCCGACGCTTGGACGCTCGATCCTTGGAGATCCGAGCCGAAATCCTCTTGGATCGACTCTCGCGGAACGCGTCTTCGGGCTCCAGCTTCGGTACGATTAGGCGTAGCGTACCTTCGGAGGGTCGCTCCGCGGCCTCGCCGCCCTTCAGCTTGGTGAGTTTGGCGGGTCTCTTGGTCTCCTCCTCGTCCGAACTCTCCAAAGTAGGTTTCGCGCGCTTCGCGGTCGTCCTCGAGCGCGTCTTGGCCCGCTCGGCGGCGAGAGGATCGTCGCCGGTGGACGGCCTGCGCAGCTTCGCGCCCAGACCCAACGATTGCTGGGCTTTTATACTTCGAGCCGCCCTTTGAGACGCCGCTCGGCGTTGCCTCGTCGACGGCGCTTCCTCGTAACTCCCCTCGACGGTGCGTTCCGTCTCGTCCGGATTGTCGACCTCGTCGTCTTTGATCTCCCCGTTCTCCGGTATTGTCTGAATGCGCTTGACCTCCCGTTTCCTAGGGACTTTTGGTGTTTTCGGGATGAGGGGACCCGAAGTCGCGTTCGGTACTTGCTCCAGCAGATTGTCCAGGAACTCCAGAGTTTCCTTTTCCCCGTCTAGCATGGACCTTTGGAAATCCGCGAAGCTCCTCTCGATGCTCGATATGTTGTTCTTTATGATGTTTATAATTACGTCTTTCGTCCAACCGTTCATCTTGACGATCTGCGACAGTCGAATTTTCCCGTCAGTCGCGGCAAAAATCCGATCCGAAGAGGCGCAACGCGTTTTTGGAAACACGGAATTTCGATAGACCGGATTCGGTGTTTTATCGACGCGAGAGAACCGAGAAATACAGAGAAACTTACGTTTTGGTGGGGTATTTTTGGCGGGTTAATTGATGCAACGCGACGTATCCTCCTTTCGACCTCTCTTAACCGCAATGTCCCATTCCCCGATAAGAAAATTCCGATCCCAGGGCACTCGTGCGGCAACTCCCCCCGGACGAGTCACCGCTCACTCCGTAGTCGAATAAACGTATCGTATTTAAATACGCGACTGATTCACGCGAGAAAAGCTCATAGTTGATACGAGTGTTCGGTTGTATCGGGGATTCGTGGTGGCCGCGGCTCCTCCGTACGCACTCGCTTCACCTTCGGCGCTC
>JAPYZI010002188.1:0-25353 GCA_030523105.1 Ophioninae sp. A BG-2022a | reverse complement strand
AGCCTCAGGTCGATACTAATCGCACACCGGACGAAACTCGACCGAATTACAAGCTGCGGATTTGCATATTTCATTTTCTTTCAATTTTCCTTTCTTCTCCACTGCCACCCACGCAGCAAAAGGTTTCGCAAGGGATCCGAGTGTCCTATGATCAGCGATGCAAATTTGACGGTCATCAACCATGATTACGGTTGACGAAACGTGATGCTACATTTTACTTACAATGATGGTAGGTATGGAGCTGTTTCGCTTCCAGAAATAAAAGGCACAAAGAGCGTGAGACAACGTCACGAAGGGAATAATAAATCGGGATCGATTCAGGGGGTTAACTTTCCCCAGCATAGCGGAAACTACCCCGCGGTCTTCAACCCTGAAGTAGTTACGCAGTATCGGAAGAAAAACAGTAAAGTTGCGATGGCCCTATTGGCAACTCCTTATCTGAAAATAAACCAAAACTTCCTGAAGGCCCTTGGACTTTGGCCGCATCAGACCGGCATCGTCAAGTATCTGCTGCTCTTCAACACGATCTTCTTTATCACAACCCAAGGTTACTTTCAGGTAGGAATCTACTTAGAAAGGCTTTCCATCAGGGGTAGTACCAGACTAACGTATACAAAAGCTAGTGCCCGATTGGATACTTGATTGATTCTGCGATAAACGACCAAAAACATCAATATCTGATTGAATATCACAGGCCAACTATTTTTTCCGAGGACTGCAATGTCATTGGGCGATCATTGAATTAGGGATCGACCATTCACAGCTGTTGATCCAACAGGAAAATAATTTGATATTTTTAGGGACTCACCTGATAGTCCTAAATCCAAACATTTTGTACTCTACCTTTGCTCACAGATTGGTGGGATGATCGCTGCCTGGGAGGATAAAAATGTCTTTCTCGAGTCGATTCCACCAGTTCTCGTGGACTTTGTTTGTGCTGCCAAAATCATCAACTTTATCGTCAATTCCAAAAGGGTAAAGATTTCTGGTGGTCATTCCAGTCAGAATGTATGTCGAAACAGCTGTCAGAAGCTACGAACGCCCGTAATGATAACGGACGTTTCAGATGAAGGAACTGTTGGTTACGCTGGAGGATGATTGGAGAAGATTCACAGGACGTGCCGAGATTGAGGTAATGAACAGATACGCCATTTATGGTCGACGATTGACTCTTTTGTATATCGGTGAGCTGCTTTTCTTCATTATCATTGTTCAGTGCTGGATTAGCAATATATTAGCAGGAGTATCAAACTGTACATGCCTCTAGAGATTCCACATTTGACCAGAATATAAATCAGACTTGATACGTGATAGAATTTGGTACAGGCCTGCGTTGGCTTCTTCCGACAGTACGGTTGCTTGAGCTTCTCTTCGTTTGGCTTTCTTTTTTGACTTTTCATTTTCTTTAGCTTGCATGTACGGAGCAATGACACCTTTCATGATAATACCGGCAGTGCCGATCGTTCTGGACGTATTTGGATTTGGGAACGAAACTCATGCTAGGCAATTGATGTTCCGAGTCGATTTTCTCATGGACGCTGAAAAGTATTACTATCCTTTGCTGGTGCACTCGTACTTCGGTACCATGGCGTACATAACTCTAGTCGTGGGAATCGACACGATAATAATGATCTACGTGCATCACGCGTGCGGATGTTTCGGGGTGTTAGGGTGAGTAGTGTAAAAATGATATTGGCCTCGATTGGCCTCGAAATATCCAATTCACCTTAAATTCCAATCGATTGCCAGAGTGAATTTTTTTTTTTTTCTTGATCGTTCCGCAGATATAAACTGGAACACCTCACGGACGGTGTTGACATCGATGTTGATGTTTATCCGCAAAAGAACGACGACAAGAGTTATTACAATATGTGTGACTGTATCGTTCTGCATAATCATGCTCTCCAGTTCGTATTATGATTTTATCACTGCAAAAAATCATATCCTCGTCACATGGATCACAACAGCATTTGTCCATTTTTTTTCCATCAGGAAAATATGTTCTCAATTTATGAACGACATCGTCATTGCACCGACAGTCATTCCTATGTATAAGATTTTTTGTGTAAGGAACTTTTATACGATTGCCTCGACAGCTCTCAGTTTTTTGCACCCGAATAGTTTGCTGACTCGTATTATTGATATTCTGCGTCACAAAGACAATTTCTTTATACTATTCTATCGTGTTAATTAATAAACTGCCAAAGCCATTCTCTGTAAAGTGTACTCAGCATTCGCATTGCCTTTGCGATAGAATTCCAGATGGTTTTACTTCATTCCAGAAGATATTCAATATTATTACACTGTACGTCAAATTAATTAATAACAATTGTGTGAAGCAATATCAATGTTGGAATCGTGCTTTTGTGCAGATTGATTGATTTTTTTGTCGAAGTATTACTAACCTGAAATTTCAAATTTTTCAAATACATGTATCAAACGCTTAAATTGTCGCATATTTTATATTCGTTAATAAAAACGTTAAGTGACGGAAAAAGAAATACCTGAACATTTGTTTTTCAATATGCCTGGAGTGGGACATCGTTCGTATTTCTTTACACGTATCGAAATATTTCCATGAGAAACATTTCTGTATTTCTCTAGGTGTCAAATTCACAAAAAATAATCAAATACATTAAAGAAAAAGTAAATAAAGTGTAAAAAACATTGTCCTTATTATTCTATTATAAAGAATAATAAATAACAATTTTTAAAAAATTATAAAAGTAATTTTTAAATATCACATAAAAATCATTAATAATACATTACAAGCAGATACACATACGTAAATTCACATACCTTTTGTATTATTTTATCTTTCGTTTATAAAGGTACTCGAAGCTCATCGAGGACACGCATTTTATCTCGTACTTTTTCCAACTGGGCATAATCATGGTGTGCTTAAGTTTTACAGAATTTCAGGCGAGTCCATATTCATACACCTTGTAGATGACGTATGATAATTGATAATGAAAAAAGCAATTACATATTTTTTTAATTATCATTCCATTTTTTAAAATTGTTATTGATAATAATAATAAAATTTGAGTGTAATATTAGAAACGAATATTTTTTTGCAGTATTACGATCATTAAAAAAATAAAATTATGCAGTATTACGATCATTAAAAATAAAATTAATATTACTTTTATTAAATTTGAAAATAAAATTGGAGGATGGTGAGAAACAAACATAAAACCGGCTAATTTTTTAACTTTTTTATTATTGAAAATCGTTAGGTTTATTAATACAAATCATCTATTCACTATTACGGCCAAATAAAATTAGATTATGTAGTTTCTTGTTTCAATGAAGTATATTCATTATTCCCGTTTTCAAACAATAGAAATTAGATTAGATAAATAATTAACCAAACGTAGCAAACAATTGATCAAATGTTGAATCACATTGGATACCAAAAATGGTAAACAACGTACTTTTAACAAATATTTTATAGAAAGCAAATTGATTATTTACGAAAATAAATATGCCATATCTTAATTATTTATTGTCTCTCCTCGTGCTTTCTAGACTGTCATTTATATGGAAACTCCCGAGATAGCAGCGAGATACTTTGCTTTTACGGTCACCCAATTGGTGATCTTATTTCTTCAAAGCTATCCAGGTCAGATGTTGCACGATCACAGCATTCAAGTTTCCGATTACGTGTAAGTATTTTGTGTACTTTGAAAAATGAAGCTCAGGAAGTTAGAAACACAGAAGGTCAAAATAAATCGCAATTGTGATAGACACGAATTGGCGGTCATCCGCCTAAAAATTTGTTTGATGACCCAAAATTCCAGAAATAACAACTTATAAATATTTTTATTAATTTTATCCTGATAGCCTTCAAAATATTTGTATAATTAAAAATTCTTCTCGTGCCTCATTCTCAACAATGAATGAACTAAAAAACTAATAAAAAAATGAAAAATCAATCGTCAAAAAATGAAAACAACCATTCAAATAAAAAATGTTGAGTTCCATCGAAAAAAAAATACGAATCGACTATTTGTATCCAATGGACAAAAAATATGAAAAATTTCGTGAAAGTGGCGGAAACTTACGATTCCCTGTAATCCTAGAAAAGAAACTCTTAGAAAAGTTTAAAGGTTTTTCTTTCATTCGTTAAATTTAAATATTTATTTAATTATTATCCTTTGAATTTTTTGTATAATTTAAATTTGATCACAAAAAAGTTGCATTATGTTTTGTTCGATAATTGCATTACAGCAACAATTGCCAATGGTATCAGACCTCGATAAGAACGCGAAGGCTTTTCTGTCTGATGACAATGAGAAGTCGAATGCCCTGTGACATGACAGCTGGAAAATTCTATTTGCTGAATATTGCCAGCTTCGGTGCGGTGAGAACGAAAAAAAGAAACTGGAAACACGTTTATACGTGTCAAATTAAGGATTGATTTTGATTTTGATTTTGATGTTTAGGTTATTCGTACATCGCTGTCATACTTGGCAGTTTTGACATCTGTCAAATAGACAGCGTCCAGCATTCGATCACTGAGAAAGAGCCCTTATCAATAGATGTTTTTTTAAGTCTAAAAAAATAAGCAAACATTACTTTAAGAAAATAAAAACTTTCTTTCTGCCCAATAAACTGTAATTTAAAAACCCGTTGAATCAACGATTGAAAGAAATAAAAATCTCGATATTATCGGAATTGATGTTCATTTAATTTTCGCGTATAAAAAAAACATAAATTTACCACTTTTTAGCACCTGATAAACGTTGTCATTACCTAAATTTAACCAATAAAATTCCTGGCCCCAGACAACTTGACTTTCCCTCAATATATCGTTATCCTGCAACGTAACTTTTTTTCAAAATTTCATTAATCAGTGTTGAATTATAAAAAATTAAATCTTTGCAAAAATAACACTCACTGTCATTCGTACTCGTAATAGTAATAATAATAGTAATGATAATTGAAAATACAAAAAAAGTAATCACATGTTTTTTCAATAACCAGTCCATTTTTTAAAATAATTATTCATAATAACAATAACAATATTTAATAACAATAATAGAAACGAATTTTTTTTTACTATTGTGATTATTAAAAAATAAAACGATGTAATTTTAATTCAATTTAAATATTAAATTACAAAATAGTTGGAAATAAACTTTGTTTCTGCTGATGTTCTGAATGTTTTTATTATTGAAAATCCTTAAATGTAACAATGAAAATAATGTTTTTAATTTTACTACTGCATCGAATTAAATTGTTAAATTCAGTGTTTTAATAAAAAGTGTACTCAATAAATATACTTAATAGTTTTTTAATAGTTTTAATAAAGTATAATTAATAATTTTAATAAAAATATACTTATCATTCTCATTTTCAAGCAATAGAAAATAATTTAAATAAATCATCAATAAAACGTAGCAAAAATTTAATTAAGTTTCGTATCTCCGACTGCAATATTTACTTATAAACACTCGCAGATACATTTTTTTATGAAAAATACAATCACGAATATACCACTTACATTTTATTAGCTCGAGACCAAAAAAGGAAGGTCTCTACTTCTCCACTGACTTGCACTGGACTGAGACCACCCAACAGAACACAGAAACGTTGCATCAAAGCAGAAACGAAACACTTTGTGCTTCATTATCCCCCTCCCCCTCTTTCCGGACGTTGTGCGTGGAAAAGACGTTTAAAAGAACTAACGAGAAGGAAAAACGAACCTTTCTCAAAACGGTATAATTTCCTTCATAATATTCGCTTTCGAGTCGTACTTAAAAATGACAAAGTAAGCAAAAATGAGAGAAATTACGTGAAGTCACTTTTATCGAATTCTGCTTTTACAAAAGCAACTGTTCGTGATGGTGAAAAGCTGAGAGTAATCAACGATGCAAATTCGACGAGTTTTTGGTACATTGTCTTTTTTCTTTTTTGTATTTAATTTCAACAACTGTCGAGATCGTTTACTTTGTCGTTTCAAGTGATAATTACAGTGAGGAGAAAACAGGCATCGCTGAGGGAATAATAAATGAAGATCGATTTGGAGGTTAGCTTCCCTTAGGCTAAAAAGAAAATGACGTGGTTTTTAACGCGACGGTGAACGAAGTCAGTCGATTTTTAGTCAAGGACTGTGCAACGCGATGAAGCCAGTAGCGTCTCCTTTTTTTACGATTAACCAGAAGTTTCTCGTTTCTATTGGATTGTGGCCTCATCAGACTGGTTTCTCGAAACATCTGCTCTTTTTAAACCTCCTCTTCTTCATACTAACTCAGGGTTACTTCCAGGTATTTCTGATCGATGGATTATTAAAAATGCACTTTCCAGTAAAATACAGCACCCACAGGAACATCAACAATTACTTACGAAATTTTGTTCAACTGCAAAAATCCCAAAATGCAAATTTTTATTGAAAGAAAATAACGACGTAGCAGAGAAAAAAAATTTGAGCAAGAGGTTATCATTTTTTAATTTTGGGTCGGAAAGATTGGCTACTTTGCCTATTCAAAAATAATGGCTATTCGAAAAGAAAATGTAAGTTTTTTTCACTACTTCTGGCTAAAAAGAAATAGTAATAATCAATATTTTTCAATAATTCTATTACATGTTGAAAAATCGTTTTCACGGTTGTTTCGAAAAATCCAGTTTCGAGAGAAACGCGTTTAAAGTTTTCCTGGCAGTTTGATCGACGTAATCATACGTTTAGCTTCAATCTTTAATTCCTGGAGCACGCTTTGGATCTTCCTTTGCAACCCGAGTGGCTTCAAATAGCGAAAGACTTGTAAAAATTTCGATGATAGCTTGACTATGAGAAAAATGTTAAGCCAATCAAAAACGATCTTCAACGTTGTTGATACAGACGGGCGGAATGTTAACCGCCTGGCAAGACAAAGATCTTTTCTTGGAATCGATTCCACCTGTCCTCGTTGATGTCGTCTGTTTTGCCAAGGTTATCAACTTTGTCATAAATTCGGATAAAGTAAGTTTTCATCCTCCAATATCTATCACGTTCGAGCGGAAAGCCTCGCAGGTTAACCTCAGAAAAAAAAACATGAATTCGTCTGCCGACCACGAATATTCCAGATGAAGAATCTTCTGGTAACACTGGAGAACGATTGGCAAAGGTTCAAAGGACGAAAAGAAATCGATATTATGAACGAATATGCAAGCTTCGGTCGAAAACTTACCCTTGGATATGCGGGTGAGAAAATTCTTTTTATCCATCGATTTACTATTGTTTTTTCATGTTTTCGTCAAAAGAATCAAATTTCAAATCAAATAAAATGTCAAATCAAGAATCAAATTTCAAATTAAATCAAATGAAATCAAAACAAATTTCAAATTAAATTAAATCAAATCAAATTTCAAATCAAGAATCAAATTTCAAATCAAATCAAATGTCTTCATCAAAAGAAGAATCTATACTTGCGATTAAGGTGGAATTCTACTTTGGACCCTTGAAAAAATGTTTGCTTTGTGAATTTTTTCTAAGCTTATGAATAAAGGTATTGATGTAAATTTTGTTGGGCTTAAGGCCAGCAGGCTAATTAGACGACCCGAATTCAGCCGTTTTTGGGAAGCATTATTGGACGAAAAAAAAAATCATGCAAATAAACTTTTGACGATACTTGTATATACATATATTTGAACTAAATAAAATCACTAACAGCGCGTACCTGTGAGAAAGAACCCATTTTAAAAAAACCGATTAGAGTTTTCTTG
The DNA here is from genome assembly GCA_030523105.1 of Ophioninae sp. A BG-2022a. Lineage (NCBI taxonomy): Eukaryota > Metazoa > Arthropoda > Insecta > Hymenoptera > Ichneumonidae > Ophioninae sp. A BG-2022a. The sequence continues at coordinate 17,646 of JAPYZI010002188.1, read as the reverse complement.
TATGTTCTTTTTCAGCTTGCATGTACGGATCGATGGCGCCGTTCATGTTATTGCCGGCAGTTCACGCAGTGATAAGCGCAGTAGGATCGGGCAATGAGACGCGCTCTCAACACTTGATGTTCCGGGTTGATTATCTCTTGAACGCCGAAAAGTATTACTATCCGTTGTTGGTACACTCTTACTTCGGATCCCTAGCGTACATAACGCTGGTCGTTGCGATCGATACCATTTTGATGATTTTTGTGCAACACGCGTGCGGATCTTTCGCGGTTTTGGGGTGAGAACGGAAACTGGTTTACCATAAAGAAAAATGCTCAGTTACGCTTAGGAAAAAAAAAAAACGTTGTATATCAAAATTAGTGGCAAGAGAGAAATAATTAATAACGTTGTGAACAATTTTTATTTTATACGTAGCCACTTAAATGCAATGTACAAAATACTATCTTGTATCAGAATTTACTTTTCGGTCGTTTATAAAGTCAGCTTCGTTAACACGCGACAGGTATCAATTGGAACATCTCATGGACAATGCTAGCCTCGATCTCGACGTTTATCCATCGAAGAAGACCGACACGAGTTATTACGACATGTCTGATTGCGTTGTTCAGCATAACCATGCTTTACAGTAGGTTTAATTGCGGTACTTCGTGTTATAAAAAAATATCATAAAGAATAAACGCTAATCTCCTAATAAGTGCTAGTTATTATTGTGAGTAAATAAGCATTGGCAATTAATGAAATTGCATTAAACATAAATGTAAAACCAAAACTCCTCGAATCAGTAAAACAAAAACTCCTTTTTGGTTTTACTGATTCGAACAATTTGATGAGAAGACAGTCTCTCGTCTATCAATTTGGCATTGTCCAGAAAAATTTGGTGAAACTCTGAAGAACTGCTTAGAAAAAACGTGGATTTCTACTGTACCGATCGGTTTTACCGACCAAGCCTGGTAAAGCCCCTTAAACCCACAACGTAAACGAATATCACAAACTCTTAACGCATAATCTTGACTCTCCTTTGATTGACGTTTATCAAGGTACTCAAAACTCATCGAAGACGCGAATTACGTTTCGTATTTCATCCAACTGGGTATAACGATGGTGTGCTTGAGCTTTACAGGATTCCAGGCGAGTACACGAATACGAAATTTGTTAATTCCTTAACGTCAAGTTATTATAAATGTATCATCTATAGATGGAAATATAAACAAAAAAGATTTGATCTCGTGCAACGTTAGAAATTTATCAAAATTTATCTGAAATTCATAAAAAATATTAAAAAATGTATCAATATTTATCAACTATGCAAAAATGTATCAATCCTTATCGAATATACAAAAATGTATCAAATATAAATAATTTAATTTAATATTACAATTATATAAAAAATATATTTTTAATATTATCAATTTTTTTCGTCGACTTCGCGTAGACTGTGATTTATGCTGGTTCACCTCAGATAGCACTGCGGTATATCGCATTCACGGCGACCCAACTGGTCATCCTGTTCCTTCAGAGTTATCCGGGTCAGATGTTGTACGATCACAGCGTTCGAGTATCCGAATACGTGTGAGTAAATCTTCCAATTTCTCATTTTTTGCAACAAGGTACAACTGTAAAAACCTTTTTTTCTCACATGGATTTTCGTGTGGAAAAAAATAAATTTTACATCTTGATTGTTATATCTGTAAATGGTAACTTTGCAGTCATAATTGTCAATGGTATCTGACCTCAGTACGAACACGAAAGATCGTGTGTTTAATGACGATGAGAAGCCGTATTCCCTGCATACTGACAGCAGGCAGATTCTACATCCTCAATTTAGCCAACTTTAGCGCGGTAAGATTGAATTAAATGGATAATAAAAGGAAAACAAATTGATAACAAAATTTGAAAAATGGAATTATTTTCGAATGAAGGTCATTCGTACGTCAATATCATACTTGACAGTTTTGACATCGGTGAAATAATTATTGAGAAATCCAATCATTATTCTCCTTGGTAAGAATACATGTTTCAACATTTCCTATTTTGGACAATCAAGTAACGCGGATTTAATAGTTTTTTTTTTTTTTTTTCATTTTTATATAGGTGAGGATCCAAAGGAACTTTTTTTAAAGCATAACCAAGTTTTTTTATTCGTACAACTGGTCATCAAAAAATCTTCTGTCGAGTCGACGAGCTTCAAACTCTGGATAACATACTTGAAGATTTTCCTTATTTTATCGGCATCCAATGGCGCCGGAAACTGTCCCATCTTTTTTCGTTTGTTTTTTTGTAATCTTACGAGACGAATGAAATACGAGGTCCGTTCAAAAAGTAAGGTGACTTTTCAAATTTCGTCGGCGACGTACATTAGATTTTTGATTTTTTGTTTGTTACGTTGGTACACGTGTCCCCAACGTTGACATTATCAGCCATTTCCATATTTAGTTAGTTGTTGATCGATATAAACGGTTAAACGTGTTTTTGGTGTGCTTGGCGATTCTTTGCTATCGAAAATGAAAATGCACTTGCTCACGCATCGTTGCTTGTTTGTGATTTTGTTGGCCAAAAACAATACCATGATCATGCCTCAGCCAACTTATTCACCGAGCTTGGCCCCCTGCGATCTTTTTTCTCTTCCCAAAAATGAAAAGAGCCATGAAAGGACGGAGATTTGTCAGGATCGAGGAGATAAAGACCGAATTGCTGGGAGAGCTTGAGGCCATGCCAAAAAGCCCATATCAGAAATACTTCGAGGATTGGAAAAAGGTCTGACACAAGTGTATTATATCTGAGGATGATTACTTCGAAGAGGATAAAATAGATATTCATGAATAAATAAATATATTTTCGTGAAAAATAAAAACACCTCACCTTATTTTTTGAACAAACCTCGTACCGCTGTCAACTGTGTTCATTGTTCTATGTCTATGTCTAATTCTGAAACGCGAAAAACGTCACATCGATTGTCACTGATCCCGTAACGGTGACGGAATCAAGCAATTCTTAATGTGCGCTTATTTTCCCAACGAATATTTGTTATCTTCGTTATTTTTTGTTTTAATTATAATCCTCAAAATCGCAATAAAAAAAAATGTCGAATCGCTGTATATTCGGAAATGTATACACCTGACCGGAAACTGCACGAAGTCTCGACGATTTTTCCACGTGTTTGATAAAATTGTAAATTTGCGGAGTAGTCTAAATAATTAGACTGCATAGTCCAAAAATAAGGATTATCGAAAAGGAATTAATTTTGAACGAATAAATTTATTTGTATCAACTAAGCTTCGTACCGAATTTTATTAAACAGTTTTATTTATCAAAATATTCGTAAACAATTTCATAAAGGACTCTTAAGCGTGTAAGTATCTCAACGGTATACTTTATTTTGGGTAACTCATCGAAACACAAACAAAAACACGAATTTTATTTGAACACTCACATTAGTTTGAACAGTCGCATTAAAATATTTGAATTCTATTTTATTCTGCTGAAAAACAAATACATCGTTATTATTTATTGTTAAAAAAATTAAAATATGAAAAAAAACATTGTTGAAGACGAAACAACTGTAGCACTGGAATACACCAAATTTCACGTCAATCATTGTACGTCGAGAAATCATGAACACTCTATTGAAAAACATAATTTCAAGAAGAAAAAAAATAGTATTTACAGTTTTATCAATAATTTTATTATTTTAAATATAAAACCGAATATTTACCTTCAATCTGCAACTCCGACATAATACGTTTAGTCTCTTCGATCCGGGTTGCCTCAAGCAACGATTTTTCGAAATTTTCATGATCGAAATATTTTCCCTAAGAAAATGGTAACGTCAAGCACATGGACGAAAGTGGCTCCCTAGTTATCTCATTACTAAACCATTACTGAGTGAAGGTAAACTCTACTACGTTACACGTGTCTTCAACTAAGCGCAAATAGTACACGAGCCGGAATTCTCAAGCGGCTAGCTCCACAAGTGATTCACAATGAAACATGAACCACCTGTAATTGTACCGTTAAGCGTACTGAAAAAGTTCGACGACAGAGTTTCCAATGTAAGCTAAAGTTCTTAAAGGAACTATGTTTTACCTTCAGCTACAGAAGCAAACGCCGATATTTGTCGTGTGCAAATAGAGGGTGACGGTGGAACGAAACGTACCACTAAAGTCCCTAATTGCCATTTGGAAAGTCCCTCTCATCAAAGTAGGGCTCGAAGCAACGGTGGATCCACCAATGTAACCGGAGTGTCGACGTCGTTCGGAGTCTCTCGTTATCAAATGTAACAGCAACCAGGATGGAGTTGTTTGATAAATCGTACTATAAGCTGACTAAGCTGCTGCTATCGTTTCTAGGACTGTGGCCACTTCAGTCATCATGCAGAAAGCTAATAATTCGAATACTGATCTCATCATTCATGCTGTCAATAGTGATACCAGAGGTAACCCAATAGATCTGGATGTGCCCATCACGATGATGATCCTGAGAATGAAACCGGCTCTGATTGTGCAGGTGATCAAGTTCGTCAGTGTTCTGGACGATTTGGATATTGTGGTCGAGTGTATACCTCCGCTTGGATTACACGTTTTGAATCTGCTGAAGTGCGTTACCACGTCCTATCAGGCTGTCAAAGTACGTTTTTCTATTTGGGATCGTTCTTGAAGAGACTATATTTTTTAAAATTGACTTCTTAGTCACGGATACGCACTGTTGACACTTTTTACCTGTCCTCTTCCATCTCTCCATATTCAATTATTCCATCACATTTCTTCTTTGTCCCACCATATCTTCTTCCCTGTTGAATACCCCATCAGAACCTAACCCTCATTGCGGCCGTAGCCGACTTACGCTACACTATAGGTACCGCATTTACGGACATACTGTGGAAAACCCGTAACGGTATAGACGGCCCGGTATTCTTCTGATTCCTTGTTATACAGACTTTTAGTTGATGTGCGTAGAGGAAGTACGTACAAAACGACATACTGTTTTCTATTTCGTTCATAATTTCTTTGTTTTTACACCTAGAGCCGTGAAATTATATAAGCACAAACCTTAATTATTTAACTGTAGTATCCGTGTCAAACTGGAACGTACTGATACGGATACTGATAATTTAACGAAAACAGCTGGTGAAGCTGATGTCGCACATGGACTCTGACTGGAAATCTCGCGTTGGAGGAAACGGAAGTGAAGTTCTTCGCGGATACGCGTCACGTGGAAAAATCCTTAGCACGTGTTACGCTGGTGAGGTTATCTATGTTTCGTAGATGTTATCGATTATGGTTTTTTAGACGATTGGTAATTTACGTAATTGTACCGCGTTGGCGCATAGTCTACCTCTTTGGAGGAGCTACACTGTACGTCTGTACACCGTTGGTGCCTTTGATCCTCGACATTGTTCAACCCCTGGATGAAAAGCGTCCACGTGAATTTCTCTTCCGTACGGAATTCTTCGTCAATCAAGATGATTATTTCGTACCGATATTCTTTCACGCGTTGCTAACGACGAACCTATCAATGGCGATCGTTACCGGCTGCGACACGATGTACTCCGCTTTTGTACACTACGCTTGCGCGATATTCGTCGAGTTGGGGTACGTATAAACGAAACAATTGGTGAGTTTTCAAATTTCGTCGGCTACGTTCATTCGACTTTTGATTTTTTGTTATGTCGATTACGTTGGTTTTGTTAAACATCACCTTATTTTTTTTTAACAAACCTCATTGATCATGATTCTGATAGGACAAGAGTCTTTTTCAATCATTAAATTCAAACTGTTTTTACGAATAATAATTTACAATCAAAATTAATAATTTTTATAAATCAAGAAAAATTAAAAAGTCACCTTATTTCGTTAACAAACCTCGTAAGTGTTCTGAAAATGTTTCTATTTGTTCTTTTAGCAGAGAATTGGAAATGCCTGATTTGGACGAAGAAGAGGACTGCCACTCAAGTATTAATAACGATCGCAAGTATCATCGCGTCCGGAAATGTGTACAGAAACACAAAAAAGCTATCGAGTACGTAACAATGTATATGGAAACTAAAACGTTCACGGTCGTTCGAAAGCTGATTATTTAATTAATTAGAATACGAATATACGAATGTTTGATCGGTAGATTTTGTGATCTTTTGGAGTCGACGTATACGGCCTACTTCCTCGGTACATTTGGAACGAACATATTTCTCATCAGTTTTACAGGTGTACAGGCAAGTAGCTGGACGTTCTGTCAAAATGACAGGAGCCAAAATCTGATATATAAATCAAAGTTTCATTACGGAATTCAATTGGGATTAGAAATAGACCAAACAGCAATTACTTTTGGATTTCGCTTTTCAAATTGATTTCAGACCGTTATGAAACTGAACGATCCAAGCTTGTTGATACGCTATGGCATTTACGTTTTTGGACAAACCATGCACGCTTACTTTCTTTGCTGGCACGGCCAATTGTTGATGGATCACAGTGAAGAAATAGCCCTCGCAGCGTAAGAAAATCATACCTTTCACTTTTTACGGAGGATCAATCGATGAATGGATCAATATTTGTTCGATTTGCAGATACAAATTCCGTTGGCACAACTCGTCCTTCCGAACTCGCAGACTTCTAGGTCTCATTATGGTGTGCAGTAGACAACCGTGTAAATTGACTGTTGCTAAATTATTTCCGGTATCGTTACAAACATTCGCCACGATTATGAGAACTGCCATGTCATATTTTACTGTACTCAGATCTTTGCAATAAACTGTATGGTTCGCTTGACTCCATGGAATCTTTACTTACCCGAAATAAAAGATGTTTTGTCAAACGGCGTATCATTCGTTTTCCCCTTGAGAATATATTGGATTTTTTAAAATATATCTACTCGTTTTTATTTCATACTATTTTATTTGTTCTTTACTATTTTATTTGTTGTTTGTTATTTTTATAATTTTTTGGTAACGACCGATTTTTTTTTCTGTCGACATCGACCACCTGTCGACACATTTTGCAGCAAATATTGACATTGAAGAATTAAGCTACCGTAAAATCGTCAAATTTTTTTAAATTACGATCGAACTTACTATATCTGAATAACAGATTGAACCGACACTTATGATTCAAAATAAATAGAATTTTTCCTCGCGCAATCAAAAAAAAGAATGAATATTTGTTGCTGAATGAAAAACGATACTGAAAACAGGATTTTTTCAGTTTTAGCCACAATGATGTATTTTTACGGAAAAACAAAACTTTTTTTTCGTTTAAACGACGATTTAATTGATTTTGGTCGGTAGGTTGATGGGAAACAAAAAAATGAGCATTTGTCGTAGAATAGACGATATGGACGAAGACATAATCGTTAATTCGATTATAAATATTTGTCCTGAAATTTCGTAGGTGAACAAAGTATTTGCAAATATAAATGAATATTCAAACGATTATTCAATCTCAATTATTCATTATGAATTACTTTTGTCGATGACCTTCAGGGGATTACCTGATCACCATATTCAGTGTAACACCTAAAAAAATTATCGCTGCACTCAAAACTCGTTCACCGTTTTTATTTAACATAACAATAATCAAATTAAATAAAACCTAACAAACCAAATCAGGGAAGCTTTTTTGTCATCTCTAACTGTAACAAGAGGCGGAATTACGTTACCTGTAATAACCCTAACGGATTTACTGCATGGACCGCAAAAGAGTGAAGTAAGAGACGGAAGTTTTGACAACCTTATGAAAATAAACAAACAAAAAATGAAATAATGAGAAGTCGATAAATCTTTTTTTTTTTAATACGAATTTCACTTCCAACTTCCAGCTGATAACAAACAATTGTCACTTACTAAAGTAAAATTTTCCAATGACATCACCATGAATTTGCCCGCTGTCATTTGACAAGGTACGCAACTTCTTATCAATATGAGACCCAAAAGCTTTTGTCCACGTAGTGACGACCTGTACCACTCTGATTGATATCTAAAAAATCATTCGATCGTTTGATTCGAATAAACCTTTTTATTTGATTAAAGTACGAGGATTTTGTTGAAAAAATATGGTGCCGTTTTGATTTATCTCGAAAAATATTTATTTATTCATCGATATCTATTTTTTCCCTTTCGAAGTAATCCCCCTCAGCTATAATAGACTTCTACCAGCGTTTTTTCCAATCCTCGAAGCACTTCTGATATACACTTTTTGACATGGCCTCAAGCTCTCCCAGCGATTCGGTCTTTATCTCCTCAAACGTGGCAAATCTCCGTTTTTTCATGGCTCTTTACAGTTTTGGGAAGAGAAAAAACGTTGCGGAGAGCCAAGTCCGGTGAATACGTTGGCTCAGGTATGATCGCGGTCTTGTTTTGAACCAACAAAATTCACGAACAAGCAACGATGTGTGAGCTGGTGCGTTTTCATTTTCGACAGCAAAACAATCGCCAAGCGTAACCAAAAACACTACTAACCGTTTATGTCTATCAAAAACAAACTAAATATGCAAATGGCTGATGATATCAACGTTGGAGACACGTGTACCAACGTAACAAAAAAAAATCAAATATCGAACCTACGTAACCCGCGAAATTTACAGTCACCTTATTTTTTTAAACAAACCTCGTACGTAACTATCCAAACGAACGCACAATTGTTCACGAACGTGTTCACTGTGATCCGTCATTCTCTGAGCGAAGAAACTTTGAAAGAACAAATGCAGCAGTTGGGCCACTATGAATGCAGCGTAACGTATTGCCTCTTCCGGTTTTTCGCTCATCATGAGCACAGTCTCAATTTCAATATAAATAAACATTTATTTACAGGCATTTCGAAAATCCTCGTTGGATAATCTTAATTATTTTTAGCTGAGAAAGAATTACCTGGACTCCGCTTATACTGATCAACAACATGTTGATGCCAACATTCGCGAACAAACCCCAGGTGTAACAACTCTCGAGAAGTTCACTGAACCTACAGAAATTATTTATTAACGGAAATCGCCCTTTTTAAGAATTAATGGGGACGATTACCGTCTATAATGAAATAATTATTAACTATTTGCAGAAAAAAAGGATTTTATTTCCTCAAGAATGAAGTGTCAGTTCGAAATTCTTTACAACCGAAATATTGATACGAGAGGCTTCTGATTATGTATTTGATGATTTTTAAATATTCAACTATCGTAATTGTTTTATCTCAATAAAAACTTTAAAATATGTTTTTTCGTAAACTGTCTGTAATTGTAAATATTACTTTTCCTTATGCATAGTTTTTAAATTATTTGTATTATTTTTAATACTTTCTTTAACTTATCGTGAAATTCTTGTATTTTATCTCTGCAAAATATTAGCGAAGCATTATTACTGTATTGTATTTCAGAACTATTATTATTTAAATATTCATATGACAGTGAAATAGTCGTTAATTTCATTCTTCTTGGAAATCCTCAATTTTCCCCTCGGGTAATTGGTGAAATTATTTTTCCTTGTGACGGCATAACCCAAACAAACCCAACCAATATTTTCTAGCGATTGTTCTCATATACTAATTTAGAGCAACAATAATAATAACTCTCGTGCTTCAACAAAACGAAAATTCAGATTCTCGGAGAGTACATGAATATTCGATTAGTTTTTCGAGATTTTTTAAAGCTTTTTTATTCAAAGTGTTGAAGAACAAAAATTATTATTAAGCGAAAGTTTTCGTCGCGTAATAATAATTGGAAATGCCAACGAAATTGCGAAACCTAACCGGAAGGACGATAAGAAAGTTAATTTTGTATCGAAATCCAGGACAGACTGAAAACTTACTGCATTACCTTGTTGTGGTTCCTTATACAAATAGTCAAGTGACGAAACGCTGGATCATCAGCTGGTCGAGAATACGATTTTCGTTCATCGGACATTTCGGCACCAAACTTTCGCATCTGGCAGCTACAAACGCGATGAAGGAAAATTAAGTCTGGAATTCAGCTGGGATCTTAACGAAATTTATCAAAAGTCAATTATATCGTCATCGAGTACGGACCCGAGTACTGCGAACATTGCGCAATTGTGTTGCACTTGTACAATGAAGAATGTGTCTGCGGCGACGAAAATGGTAAGGATTGATAAAACGCTGATAAAAGAATGCAGTATCAAGTAGAAGTAATATCTATCCATGTCAATTCCGTAATAGACGACTGGAAAAGGAAATTTCGCTTGTTCGGTCTCATTTCCAGAACCCATGATTTCCAACATTTTTGGAACGACCGGTTGGGTCATAAAAAGTACAGTAACAACGTATATACCAACTGAAAAAAAATTGTTATCGCTTGCTGTTATGAAGATCAAATTCATTTTTTTATTTTTTTCTTAAAGTTCTCATCTCCGATTTTGAAACATTGAAAAAAAAAATTTGAATTCTTACCCTTAATTAAAAAAATGTAATTCTTTTTGGTATACAAGAATGAAATTTTTTTAATATCTTGAAAATTTGAAAAATAAAAATGTATTCTTCTAATTAATTTTAAAAAATTCAATTCTTCTTTACTGAATAAAATTTCTTTTTTTAAAATAAGTTAGAAGAATTCGAATTTAAATAACCTTGTTTGTTAAATCGTATTATTAAGGCGGATTTCAATTTGTTGTTTTCATCAAATGAGGGATTTCGAAAAACCATTGTTTTTAAATAATTATTTCAAAATACTTTAATAAAATCAAACCAATACAAATACTATTCATTGAATAACATATGTATTTGAAAATATTTTATTATTTGAAATAAATATATAATCAAACTATATATTTTTTGTTATTAAAAAATGTATCAAGATTATCAAAAAAATAGTAGGCTTTTTGCTTAAGAGTCACTTGAGTTAGTTTTCAAATTCACTTAAAAAATATTTACCAGATTTTTTTTCCAAAGTTTTTTCACATAGAAAAAATCCACAAAATCCTAAAGCAGGAAAGGATAATTGACAGTCTCACCTTTATCATCTTACCTGCATAACCGATCGTGAATTGTCTGCCAATTTCGGCGTACTCTCGAAGTATACGAACCTCGTGTTGCCGATCAAGAAAAATCCAATCGCTTTCAATGTGTTTGCATATTTGTAACATCTGTCGTGTCAAACATCACCCGATGATTATTTATTACGATCGTTGGCTCGAATAATCGCTCAATTATTATACATTACGATCGTTTAATTATTTTCATTATCATTATTTAATAACTTTTATTACGATTATTATAAATTACGATCGTTTAATATTTTTTATTATTATTATTAAGATTATCTCATCTTTATTACGATATTTTGCTTGAATCGATTGGCGAAGAGAGCGGACCTTGTTCGCATTGGAGACGATGGTTGTCAACTTGATGGCACACATGATATCAATGGCAAAAGGTGGCAAACTCTCGATAACAACTTTACTATCGTCTCGATATTTCACAACCGCGATCATCTGAGACATACGACCAACTGTTCATTAGATTCTCAAAGTCATCGAAAATTTCGTACGTAATTTTTGATGACACGAAAAAAAGGATGACTATCCATCATTACCTGCGGTATAATTTGTGACATAGCCAAAAAAACGAAAATAAATAGTCCGGTGACTCGTTTGCGTTGGCTCTGATAAGGCCATTGGCCTATGGAAGTGAGGAGAAATTTATTGATATTGTAGTAGCGTTGCTGGAAAATATGCGTCATTATTGTTACACCGACCGTCACTTCGTGAGTGACGTTCGCCAAGCTCTTGGCCTGCAGTCGTCCATCGCAAATAGTAATTTCTCTAGAACGGTTATCAATCAAAGGGGGAAGAGGGAAACGTTTCGTGAGTGATGTTGATAGTAGGGAAAACATTCAAATTGCCTGTCAAAAGTACGGAAGGAAAAGAATAGCGCTTATCGTCACCGACAATTTAACGGATCGATTTGCCTCACGCTGTGACAGTCGATTCTCATCAGTAGTGAGAGAAAATTCGTTTGAATCGTTTGAATCATCAAAGTAACATTTTTTACACATTGTTATATGTAAAAAAACCCACAAGAGATTTGTTCAAAAAATAAAGTGACTTTTCAAGTTTAACGGGCTACGTACGTTCGATTATAGATTTCTGTTTTTTTCATAATGTAAATACACGTGTCCCCAATATATGATGACTTTGTCAGCCATTTTGCATATTTAGTTTGTTTTTTTATAGATATAAAGAAATCTGCGAAAAAATTGACTATCGACGAGGGACATGCTTTCAGTAGCATTAAGGTACGTTTTTGTTGTTATTCTTGATATTTAGGTTAGGTTTTTTTACGATGATTAAACAATTCAGCATTCCAGGTCAAAACGTAGACGAACAATCCGAATATTAGTTTTTACTGCATATAACGAACATTCAATATAAAACGAAGTTCCAAAGTTCTTACGACAAACATAATCGTTTTAATACTGCCGCTGATTTGACTAAAACAAAAGTAACAAACATAATGGAAATAGTAATCCGTATATAACATAAAATAAGGAAACTATAAAACTAAACAGAAAAAACAATTTCTGTAATATTCGACTGGTCCATGGTTGGTTTAGACGACGCCTAGGTATCAGATAGCAGAGATTTCATTGCAAAGACCTAAGTACGGTAAAATAGGACATGGCCGTTTTAATAATCGCTGTGAAAGTTTCCAACGAAACCGGAAATAGATTGCCAGCCGTTAATTGGCACGGCTTGGCGCTTCGCATTATCATCAGTTTTAGAAGACTGCGTGATCGAAATGAGGAGTTGTACCATCGACATTTGTAACTGAAAGTAACAAAGTAGTAATCACGACGAAAGCTTTGTATCTTTGTGGGACGTTTGCGTGTCAAATTTCTTACATCGCTAAAGTAACATCTTCGCTGTGGTTTATCAACATTTGACCATGCCAGCAAAGGAAGAAAGCGTGCATGAGTTGCCCAAATACATAAATACCATATCGCACTATCAAGCTTGCATCGTCCAAGTTCATAACTGTCTGAAATCATTAAAAACCCCGATCATCAGCAAAGCTCGGTTCGCGTCGCCTCTAAACTCTATAATCTCAAACGCCACACATAAATCAAAATTCAAGCGTGCGTTTGTGTGTGCGGATCGTCGTTTCAAATTGGCAAAACGCCATCACACGCCGATCTACTTGCCTGTACACCTGTGAAACTAACGAGAAATATGTTCGTTCCAAATATACCCAAAAAATATGTCGTATACATCGACTCCAAAAGATCGCAAAATCTATCGATACAAATAACGCGTTTAGGAAATTTGTATTACAACAGAGAGAAAAATTAAGTTTCACAGGAACACGAACGGTTAGTTTTCATCCATATCGCTACGTACTCGATAGCTTTTTTGTGTTTTTCCACACATTTCCGAATACGATGAGACATAAGATCAGTGTTCTTGCTCGCGTAGAAATTCTCCTCGACATCAAAATCAGGCATCTCCAATTCTCTGCTAAAAAAAACCAAAAACAAAAATTTCGGGATTATTACTTTCGACGCTCGCGATTAATTCGCTCGTACGTACCCCAACTCGACGAATATCGCGCAAGCGTAATATATAAAAGCACCGTACATCGTATCGCACCCGGAAACTATCACCATCGATACGACCGTCGTGAAGAGCGCGTGTAAAAATATCGGAAGGAAATAATCTTCCTGATTGATAAAGTATTCCGTGTGGAAGAGAAATTCACGAGGACGCGTTACGTTAAGGGGTTGAACAACGTCGAGTATCAGAGGGACGAGTGGCGCACACACGTACAACGTACCTCCACCCAACATGTAGACTACGAGCACACGAACGCGTCCCAATAGAATTTTATAAATTGTTGGTTGTAAAAAAAAGGACATTCACGATGAAGAATTTTGAGGCTCACAAGCATAACCGAAATTGACAATTCTTCCACGCGCTGCATACTTCCGCAAGACGTTACTTCCGTCTCCACCTACGCGTGATTTCCAATCGAGATCCATGTACGTCATGAGCTTCACCAGCTGTTTTTTTTGAAAAATCATCGATGCCTCATTCGATTACCAATCTTTCCAAATTCGTGGTGGAGTTTTACCTTGTCAGCGTGATAAGAAGTCGTGAAGCTTTTCAAAACGTTGATAACGTGTAATCCTAAGGGCGGTATACATTCGACGACGATGTCCAGGTTGTCCATAACACTAATAAACTTGATCACCTGTATTGACAACTTCTTGATCACTTTTATAATCGCTCTGGCACGTTGATTCGAACTGGAAATTTACCAAACCTCCGGTATCATTATCGAAAGCATAAACGATGCTATTAGCGTTCGGATAATTAGCCTCTTGCATAAAGATTGAAAAGGCCACTGTCCAAGAAACGAGAGCAACAATTTAGTGAGCTTGTAGTACGCTTTGTCGAACAACTCCATTCTCCTTACTGCGAAGCCAAGAAACCAACGACTGAACGAGAATTCACTTTGTTCGTTTGTACTTGACTACTCGCTTATTCCTCCTGGTCTATCGCCGGGTATCCATAGAAACCCTAATTAAAGCCTTCGATGGAACAGCCTATTCCTCACTTTTTATTTGCCACAAAAGAAATGCGAGAGGTAAATGAAGACCTAGAGACGCCTTCGAAACGAAAAAAAAATGAAGGTGGCTTATACATTTCTATTTTACTTTTACATCGACATAGTGGAAAGTATCATTGATTCCTCTGAATGATAGACTATAATCGCGGGGTGTTCAATTCCATGACGAATTCCCGATGACAAGATTACCAATTCGAAAATTCACTTTGAACTGCACTTTTTTACCATTGGCTCGGAAATTGTAGAACTTGGATAAGTGTACCTTACCATTGTCAGGTCTTGGGATGAAAGATCAAAGAGAAACGAAATTCCACTTCGCCTCACGTCTGATGACAGGTTGCAGCTATTGGTGGGGTTGTGACAATCGTAGGAAGTTGGATCGATACGCAACGATATGTCGTGCTGCATTGATCGGGAGTTTCCTGATATTTGAGCCGCTGAATTGATCCATCAATTGAAATTGGTGAGTGAACAGAGCTGTAGTTTTAATGAATCAGAACGGAATATTCGTTGCACTCTTAGGTGGCGAACTTCACTGTTGTTTGAATGAAGTGTTTCGTCAATACTAGGACACGTTTTTGAAATGGGAACAAAATATTTTTTTCAGCGTCTCAATTCTATTTCAACAGAAGAGGAGACAGGACGTAAGGAATAACGTCAGGAGATATTGGGTATTCAAAAGCCGAAGTAAGCACAGCATGAGGTTGTATTGGGATAAAAATGATACCAGTGCCGATGCTCATCAGCCATTCTCGACGGATTCTTACGAGCAATTCTAGGGCCAATATTGCTAATATCTAGACAAAGTTTATGGTTTAAGGTCAATCCTCGAGCCAAATTCGAACACCTAGATTGTTAAGCTCCGAGTCGAGCTTCGACCAATAATTGGCCATAACCGATCACCCTAGATATATCTTCTTTTTCCCAAAATGCAACTCGTTGAAAAGGGAATTTCAAGGTAGGACTTTTATGGACCGGAAATTTATTCGTATGTACGTTACCGAAGTTACATATCAAATTTCACAAAAATCTGTTAATAATTAAAGCAGTTATCAATAATATCGTGGAGACCTTTGAACGTGAGATGATCATCGGTTTGTTTGATTTTGGCCACCCAATGGAACAGACGACTCTGTATACATCATTGCAAAGAGCTTAGTACGGTAAAATACGACATGGCAGTTTTTACAATAGCGGTGAAAGTGTTCAAAGAGACTGGAAATAAAGTGCCAATCGTTGATAGGCATGGCCTTCTGCTCCGAATGATCATCAGTGTTAAAAAACTGCATAATCGGAATCAGGAGTTGTACCAACGGCATTTGTAACTGAAAGCAACAAAGTATCAATCACAACGAAAGGTTTAACTCTATAGGAGGTTCGCGAGTCAAATGTCTTACACGGGAAAGCTTATATCTTCGCTGTGATTTATCAACATTTGACCATGCCAGCAAAGGAAGAAAGCCTGCATGAGTTGTCCAAAGCCGTAAATACCACATCATATCAAAACGCTTGGATCGTCCAGTTTCATAACTGCCTGAAATGATGAAAAATCCGGTACGTAACCACAACAGAGAATTGATGAACCTCTAAATTGCGTTATCGAATTCCATACGGAAACAGAATTTTGAAAATGTGAATAATCTTTTTTATTTAGGCGAAACCCAGTTGCATGCTTCGCTACTTTCCTGTACACCTATAAAACTAATGAGAAATACGTTCATCCCAATTACACCGAAAAAGAAGATCGTATACGTCGACCCCAAAAGAACGCAAAATCTATCGACACAAATGACACATACGTACATTTATATTACAATAGAGAAATAATGAACTTTGAAAGGAACACAAACCGTTGGTTTCCATGCACATCGCTACGTACTCGATAGCTTTTTTGAGTTTTTCTACACATTTACAGAAACGTTGAGACATACGGTCACTGTTGTTTCTCGCGTATAAATTCTCCTCGACATCCATATCGAGCATCTTCAATTCTCTGCTAAAAAAAAAACAAAAACAAAAATTTCCGGAATACTTGTTTCGACACTCGTGAGAACTTCGCTCGTACGTCAACGTTGACAAACGTTGATCGAATTTCTTCTACTATCTGTCATGATCGTTGGATGTAATGAATAATTCACGTAGGATTGTCGGAATTCGCCAATGATTGGCCGAAGCTCGATACTGAATTTGCCAACATAATCACTCGAACTTGGCTCGCGGATCAAGCGAACCACGGATAATAAATAACAGTTAATATTGGCCCTATAATTTTTATTCATAACTTGTAAATTGTTATCTTTTTCATTACCGGCATGGATACGGTGGCCGTTGCTGTGCGGATTCTTATCAGCCATTTCCTATGGATTCTTATAAGCCATTGTAGATCCAATGCTGCAAATATCTAGCCAAAGTTACGGTTCGAGGTCGATCCTCGGGTCAAATTTGAGTGCCGATTTTGCTAAGCTCTGCGTCGATCTTTGGCTAGTAATTAGGCATAACTGTTCACCCCGTATCGGATATCTCTTCTTTTTCGGAAAATGCGACTCGTTAAAAAGGGAATTTCAAGGTAAGACTTTTACGGACCGGACATTTATTCGTATGAACTTATACAAAGTTACGTATCACATTTCACAAGATTATACTAATAATTACAGTAGTTATCAATAATGTCACCAGGGAGCTTTGAACGTGAGACGATCATCGGTGTGTTTGATTTTGGCCACTCAGTGAAACAGACGACTCTGTAGACATTATTGCAAAGAGCTGAGTACGGTAAAATATGACATGGCGGTTTTTACAATTGCGGTGAAAGTTTCCAACGAGACCGGGAATATAGTGCCAACCGTCAATAGGCACGGCTTTCTGCTTCGCATTATCATAAGTGTCAGAAAACTGCGTAATCGGAATGAGGAGTTGTACCAACGGCATTTGTAGCTGAAAGCAACAAAGTAGTAATCACGACGAAAGCTTTATTTACCGTGGGACGTTCGCGTGTCAAATTTCTTACACGGCAAAGGTTATATCTTCGCTGTGGTTTATCAACATTTGACCATGCCAGCAAAGGAAGAAAGCGTGCATGAGCTGTCCAAAGCCG
>JAPYZI010002187.1:0-29236 GCA_030523105.1 Ophioninae sp. A BG-2022a | reverse complement strand
AAATTCCCATGAAAAAATTGTAAAAAACTTCTAAAATCACGATTTCTTTTGCTGTGTGCAGTGTTTTCGACGAAAATTCGTTGATATTCGTAATCAGCTAAAAATTTCCGAAAAACGAAAAGAAACGAAACATATAGCAATCGAGGTAGTGATTTGGAATGATATCGATCCAGGGGATCTCGATTTTCCATTCGAATGTCAAACGTGCACAACTTGAAGGAAAAAAAATTGTTTTCGTATACTGGCGTATGATTTTCTTGGCTCCAAAGCTTTCCTGGCGTAAGCTCGCAAACATAGCGTCCCAGAATAAAAAGAAGCACCAGGCTGAAAAAAAAAAAACCCGGACAAGTGCTAGTCGGACTCGCCCACCGAGGGTTTCGTACAAATTTGTAGGTACATATATTATAAATAGTTCAGGAATCCAGTCTCGCAGTTTTCCAATTTTTTTTCCAAAGATTTAATTGCAAATGTACAGTTTTGAATTTTTTTCCTATATTGATAGTATAAGACGTTATTACTTGCCACATTTCATAGTTCTAGGTCAACGAAAAATACCCTATAAATTTTAATTCCCTTAAGAGTTGAAATATACCTTTTTTTGCGGCATAAACGGCCGTATCCAGTTTTTCACGTTAACTCAGGAGTTTGATTTTTTTCAAAACATCAAGGGACTATAGACCTGAGTATATGGTTTTAATTTCAACTCGATATCTCCACGCGTTCCCGAGATAAAGGGTCTTGACAGACAAACGGACGAACCGAAAACAAAGTGATCCTACAAGGGTTCCCTTTTTTTCTTGACGTACGGAACCCTAAAAACCGGTGTGATATCGATAATGATTTAAATCCTCCATTACGTGTACACATGTACGTGAAACGCAAAGTACTGTAGCTCGTATCAAGGATTTCCGCGTGGGTAGACCAAGTGTCCGGACACTTATCATTGACTCTCGTAATGTCCGGCTTGCACTGATTACACGCGGACGCACAGCTGTGCCCCCCCCCCACGGCCGCTGTCGCTCCATCTCTCGCCCTCTCTTGCACTCCCTGGCTCGTCGTTGCTCGCGTGGTTCACCGCGTACAGATTATATGACGACGGCAACGAAAGTTGGTCGGACTCGCAACTTGCATCCCCGGACAATAATGGACTTACGGAATATAAGCGGAGATTACACGTTCTATATATACGAAGTTTTCTCTCGAACGTCCTTTTTGTAGGGCGTATCAGAGTCGATTTCAAAAGTTATCACTGCGATTATGTTTTTCTTACTCTCTCTTTAAACCCCGCCAACCGTCGCTTTCTGCGAACCCTCTTGTTCCCTCTCTAGCTCTGGACTCGCTGTAGAAGTGCGCACTCGAAAACTTTTTATGAAAAAAGGCTTTCATGAAAAAAAGAATTTCGCCTTTACGTTTATAGCCACCTAGCAACAACATCAACAATAAGAGCAATAACAAAAACAAAAACGGCAACAACCGAGTATTTGCACTTCGTTATTACTCCAGTCTCACTCTTGCCAACTTTACGGATCCCCGTGTGATTCTCGCCCCTTCATTTTCTTCTCATCAAGGAGATACCACTCCGCGGGCGAATTTGCGAGTTCCCGTGACTCCGAGAGGGCGGCAGAGTGGGGTGGGTGACTTTGGACCGGAAGCGGAGGAGGAAGTAGACGAAGAAAACGGACAGTGGAGACATAGTAAAGTTTGGGGCTGTGCGCGAGTGGAAGAAAATTGAGAACGTAGAAGGGTTCGAGGAATGGTGTAGGGAGAGCGAAAAAAAAGTTGAAAAGACGAAGGAAAGGATCCGGGAGGGAGTATAAATAGAGAAGGGGGTGAATTAAAAAGTTTTTCTCTCGCGAGCCTCAGGCTCACTTCGGGATTTACAACTCGGGCAAGCTCGATCCAACCGTAAAGAATTACCCTATGTAAATCGCTCGAATCGTTATAAAACCGACTCTCCAAAAATACACGTATATAGACTAGGCAATGTGCACCGGGGATCGCTATATCGCAAGGTCTCAGCTCGCCAAAGGCTCGAACGATGTTTGTATAGAGAAAGATAAGGCTGAGGAGGAGAGAGATACTTTCTAGGAGACGTACAGGAGTAATCTCGGTGTAAAGTGCGATCAGCTGGTGGGAAAACGACAACGGATAAAAATGAAAAAAAGGAAAAAATTTTAAGAGGTCAAGACTAGAGCATATAACTAGATTTGAAAGTTTACTCTGTTTGATAAGAGCGTGTACGAGTTCTTTCTTCCGGAAAGCTGGTAGAGGATATTTTCGAACGCGAGCAGCTTAGGAGAACCTTACGTCAAGATGCTTCGTATAGAAAGCTCCTGTTGTCCGACCATGAACACAGACAAACGTTTATTCTCTGTAAACCTCGCCGAAAACGACTTCCCTTGGGCCAAAGAATCCTTGGACTTTGGGACAACGACTCGTAGGTGACGACTCTTGACAAACATCAAAACTCGAGCTTCGATGCTTCGTACTCCGTTGAGAGATATCATTCCGAGCACAGTTTTCAGAAGCACATGGCTGTCAAGCTGGCTCAACAGAAACGACCGAACAGTTGGACCAACGTAGTGGTTTCTGTACTTTTTTGAAATGGGAATTCGTTTTTTTGTGGTTTTTGAATTTGGTATTTAGTATTCGTCGGCGTGGTCCAAAATTGTGAGCGAGAAAACAGCACGGTAGAAAATTGTTTTTCACTTCGCTTTGTTCCATGTACACTTCCTCTGGCACAGTTTCTCGTACATCACTTTTAGTTTTCATTTATATATTTTTTGAAGATTTTTCAGTATACTATCCTTAAAGTTAAAGACTTCGAATGAAAAGTCATGGAAGAGTCATGTTGATGAAATGATTCATGACAAATCTTTTCTAAGTGAAAAAGCCAAACACCATTTTAAAAATTGATGATTTTACCCTTCGCATTACTTGTCGTTTCTTTCAGATTTTTAAAACATTTTTCGTTAATTTTTAGGTAACTTAGTGTCTTTGAAAACAGTGAATAAACCGTTACGGAAGAGCGATGTTGACAGCAAAAAATTCATGACGAATTTTTCTTCCATGCTAATGCAAGAACCACTTAAAAAATTGATGGAATAAATACGCGTTCTTTTCACGAAGCAAAAGATCCTCGAGAACGCCGAATCGAGCCGCGGGTTTCCTTCGCCATTACAATATTAGTCATAAATCTTACATGCAAGCGCTTTTTATTTTACGAGTGCGGAAACTTAAATTAAAAAATCATGGTCGAATGTAGATTCGCGGTACGCAAGAAGAACATTGACTTCAAACTCTCGACAAGTTCAAATTTAGATCACGCGGTCGGCCGACGTACGCAGCGACCCGCCCGCTTTTTCTTCTGGCCAGCCTCCTAATGGATGGCCTCGCGAATTCGGTACTTTACAACTAGTTTTCACTTACTACACACCACCTTTATGCTTGTGTATCTGCACGCCCGTTCATCCACATATACATATATACAAACGGCCGAATTTAATATTTTTTCTTAATACCATCACAAATTCGATTTCTCTTAAAAATAATGTAGGTACATTTCCAATACGATCTCCTATGAAAACATTTATTCGTGAATTGACGTTTCGAAAAACTCATTAAGCTATATTTTTAAAAATAAATAAAATAGGAATGAATTTCAATGTTTATTTATCGTATTCTGGAAATTTTTCATAGGACGGTAAAAAAATCTTGCTCTTTTTGGAAATAAATTACTAGAGCAGTTAGTTTTCGGGACACCTTTTATAAGTTTATATTATTTCTATATATATATATAGCAGAAAAATAATATTCTCTTCAACTCAAGCGAAAGCGTCGTAAAGTGAAAAAAGTAGTGATATATATATATATATATATATATATATATATATATATGAATATATATAACACATTCAATCTGCAGTAGGTTCTATGGAACTTTCAACCGGCCCCAAAATTGGTTCGATTCCGCTTGCATTATACTTGGCCTGCATCGAAGTGAAATAGAAAGTGACAGAGAGAAAGAGAGGGGTTGGAGGGAGGAAGAGATGAAAAGAATTGGGTGCGAGGGTAGGACAACTATCGTCATATGGACCCCGCGAAGACTCTCCCGGGCATCTGGTTAATGTCTTTTCTCGCTATTCTTTTCGTCGTGCATTTCTCTCGAGTTTCCTGTACTTACTTCGACACATCCACATACACAATTCTCATTTCTCTTCATCCTTTTCAAATTCGTTTCTTTGCTTCCCTCCGTCTCTCTTTTTGTCGTCGTTCTCTGGGCCGCTGAGGCCATTTCCGTTTCTTATTCTTCTTGCAAGCAGAGGGTTGCCGCGAAGCGTCGTCTCTCATCTACGTTTCTTCACTCTTCGAGGGGGCTGCACAAAAAGCAACATTGGCGCGAGCGAGCTTCACTTTTTCTCTCTCTCTCTCTCGTTCGCGTTTTTTTTACTCTCTCAACGTTCGTGTGCTTGCTGCAAGTATGAACCTCTTCTTTTCGTTGGGCTATCTATAGATCGCCAAAGACCGAATACCAGATGGAAAAACGACGAAGAACAGGTCGGAGAAACAACGCCGAGAGTTCCGAACACAATGAGAGCAAAATAAATAACCGAAGCGGATATACGTGTCGGGCGTATTGAAACGAAACGGTGGTTTTAAATGAATCCTGGCAATTTTGAGAAGCATTGTATCGAATGACACTTCGATAATCGAATAAATCAATTAATTACTTTACTAGATCGAAATACATCCAATTTGCAATTTATACGTGCATACCGATACGTGAGAAAGTGAAAATGCTTTTAATATAACAGATAAGGGAAGGGGAAATTGAGTCGCTATGCTCTTACGTTATTCGTGTACTTTACATTTCTAGAGCAAACTCGAAATTAATCCGGCGTTTTCGTGATTATCCTCCTTGTCTCGCCGCTTTACCTCTTCAGGTTTTCTCCTCCCTCCGTTTCAACCCCCCCCCCCTTCTCGTCCTTCTCTTTTCGACTGTTTCTGTCTGTCTCTCTCCCTCTCTTATTCCCTTTGCCTCTCACTCAACCATTTATCTGTAGTGAGAGGAGCCATGTGCTCAGTGTGCTTTGGCAAAACCCCACGAAGAACGATTAAACAATCTCCCTTCTACCCGCTGCTATGTTTCAACTCTGTTCTCTGTTTCTTTCTGCTTCGAAAATTGTATACGTGCGAGATTCGTGTACAACCACTCATGGACCATTGACCCCGGTTTTATGGGGTGCTGCACTACGAGCCCCTAATCTTGCACCGCCTGCATTCGTTACCTTCTCACAACAAATGTAATCTTTTTTTAGAATTTATCGCATCCGTTCAGCGTCAGATTTGTTTATTCATTTATTTAACTCGGTCGTTTGCAACGTATACGTTTCGTGGCGGTTCATGGCTGCAGTGAAAATAAATATATTTGGCGGGGGATATCCGTTAT
Source organism: Ophioninae sp. A BG-2022a (assembly GCA_030523105.1). Lineage (NCBI taxonomy): Eukaryota > Metazoa > Arthropoda > Insecta > Hymenoptera > Ichneumonidae > Ophioninae sp. A BG-2022a. Next base: position 23,787 of record JAPYZI010002187.1, on the reverse strand, counting down.
TGGAAATCGGACAGTGAATTATTTATTGATAGGATGAAATAATATTTTATTTTTTTTGTTATAAATTAATACCTCCATCCAATCTGGCAAAGTGAAAAGGATCAATTTGGCCTGGTAATTGCGTCAATGGGAGTTCACGATCGAATTATTCTTTCATAAAATGAAATAATATTTCTTTTGTATAAATAAAAACCCTGATAAGGTTGGACTATAGGTTTATGTAAACTTCAATAACTGTAATGGATTGTTTTAAAATTGAAGAAACGTAGTTTGTTATTAAACATTATTGTAATGTTTTATATATCGACGAATTTATGACACTTAATGAATAATTAATTTGACTTTTAATTCAATCTATTAGTATCGCTTAATTAATGCATTTATTATTTCCAATAAATACCATCCAACTTAATTTCACATTGAAACTTATTTTTAAATAAAGTATAATCATTTTCAGATTTGTTCTACAAAACTAATGAATACTTGCGATAGTCGAACATTTTAGTATTTCGTTCCAATATAGTATGAGATTTTTCTTAACGAGAAATTCCGTTGATCGGAGTGATTTTTATTTCCTGTGATTTACAGGAAATAAAAATTTTACAGGACAATTTTTAGAATTGTGGATCCCCCTCCGCTTCTGTAGTTACTGTAACATTTCGTTAAAAAAAACCCGTTAATCATTGATTAAACGACATTTGTCAATGAATTTTAAAAAATTATCAGAATTACGATGTGATTGCCACAATGACAATTATGACTAACGATTCCATAAATTTTTCATTTTTAACCTTTATACCCTATTTTCCTCACCCCTTCGTTTTCTACCAGCGGGATTGCAAAAGTGGCGATTTCACAGGCAGTCTGAAACGAAGAGACGACAACCTTCACCCACGGGTTTCGTGAAAATTGTCTCGCTCGATGTTCGCCCGACATAGTGTCTCTCTCGGTCGGCACAAGCCTCGGGCATTTTCTCGCCGCACGCGAAAGCGCATTACTCCCGTCGTCTCAACTTTTCCCTCCTTCGACTTTGCCCCTTCGAGCTTCCCTTATCGCGCTTCCTCGTTCTCTCCCGAACACACCACCGATATCTCCACGTCTCAGCGAACCCTCCGACATTTATTATTACGTGTTTCTCTTTTTTTTTCTCGTCCTCTTTGGGCCGCCTCGACCCCCTCGCCTTTGCTCGTCATCGAGCGTATACTCGAGGCGCTATCGCTGCCAAAGCCCTTGCTAAGAGTGACAGAGGAAAAGAGCGACGGGGAGGGGATGAAAAGAGCGAAGGAGGAGGAGGAAATTGAATCTCGCTTTATCTAAAATAGCGATATCGGGAAAAAAAGAAGGGAGATATACAGTGTGACGTTCACACTGTAAACCCTTCGTGGTAAGGGTCACGTCTATATCAATGCCGATCGAACAAATTGATACGAACACTCGCAAAACGTTGACCAATGATATTTCGAAGCTCCCTTCGGGCGTACGATTGTTTCGAGGACCGTCCTGATTGCTCGATGTCTTGGAAGGACCAATCACTTGGTCCGCATGCACGGATGAATCCATTGACATCGCGGTCAGCAAAGTTTACGTTCACGAAACTTTTTCCACAACCGGTATGAGATAAACTCTGTCCGTGGTATGTCGGGCTGCTTTGTCGAAAACGCCGACTACGGATATCCCTGAGCAAACATTTTTATCTCCCGCGCTCATTTCTCGGAATATCGTGAAAACGATATTTACGGTAAAAGTTCAAAGGAACTCTGATTGCTTGTATACCGAGCGATACGGAATCCACCCTTCCTCAAATTGAATCGTTCGATAAATAAATGAAAAAAAAAAGCATGAGATGACCATGGTATCGGCAGGCTTTTTTGTGGAATTACTCATAAAATGGATTTGGATGGAATTAACGTAAATTGAAATGTGTGGTTTTTTTTGTAATTATTATTATTTTCTATATGTCAGAGATAAATGTATTTCTTTTTTACTTAAATATACGAAAATCAGGGAAATATTTCGAACGGATTAATAAAAAAAATGATACAAATATTTTAAACTCTTAGGCGATAAAATTGTTTTCCTCCCCGAGTTCGATCGAAAGATCCAAACATTCACGAGTATAACATCACCAACGAGAAGAACGTGTCGTCAAGTGAGACAGGGAGGTTTTTTTCGACTGACTTGTTTCCTACGGTTGCCCAGGATGCCGCTCCAACAAGTTAAGGGAGGGTGGCCAATGATGACGCCGGGAGATCGGAGAAGGGATGAAAAAAGTGCTACAACGGTTAGTCGTGGGGCTAGGGTCGGGGCTAACAGTCGAGCAGGCTGGTTAATGCCCCGTAATGGTCGAGGACAAGGGCGCGTCGGGTACCTTCGGATATCATCCCCCTTTTAACGACCTATACGGGGGTGTAACACGACCACTGGTGGCTCTATCAAATCCGATATACGATGCGAGGTACACGCCGAGGTAACGCCTATGTATCGCGTATTCGCTCGTGTAACTCGACAGAAAACTAGAATTCGTTCTGTCCGACTCCAAGTGGGCAAGCCAATCGAACGAGGGAATCTGCCCAGCGAGGTTGACTGCTGCTCTTGCAGTTGAAAAATTTACGACGTAAATCGAATAGAACTTCTCTGGGACTGGGTACACTGTAAACGAGTTTGGATTTCAATGGTCGTGTTACGTGGTCGGAGTCCGAACGATTCTCGATGTACTTCAACGTTTAACCTTTCGTTGGACCATGAAGATCCCGAAAAACACGTCGGTGCATGTTGGTATGATTCTTTTTTTTTTTACGATCGTGTACCTTTTATCACGATTCGAAATTTCCTCAACTTGGAATTCAAGTATTACCGGATGGACCATCGGGCAAAACAATGGATTGATATAAGATAATCGTGTCGTATCTGTTTATTTTTACAGATAGTTTGTTTAATAATAATTTAACCTTGACAAATGTGCGTTTTCGTTCATATCTTGAATTTTAATTTATATTCGTTCCACGTAGAATCATAATTAATTTAGTTTTTGTTTATTTTCTAATTTATATAAAATTCTCATGTTTCATTTTTTGTATCTTTTCTAAACTCATATAATCGAATATTCCATCATCCATCTGACCAAATCTTATATTATTAATTCATATTCCAGAATATATATTTGCTTTTTTAAATACTATGTACTTTTTCTTTAACATATAATTGACCATGATTTATTACCGAATATTTCACGACCGTTTTATATTTTACATATCTTGATATCGTCCCTCTATTTCTTTAATTCTCATTTATTTTTCTTGTGTATCAAATTTACGCGTTTTGTTTTTTAAATTCCCGTTGATGTCGGTCCGACACTTAATTTACAGCTATATATTTGTACGGGAGTTTTTCTAAAACGCAAACATTATCAATGAATTTCCCTCTATCTCCATGTGCCCCTTCCTTTTTGAAGTTTCGATGCGAATGAGCGACCGCGTTCTCAAACTCGAGGTGTTCCGCGTGAGAAAGCCCGGACGGATTTCATTCCTCTCGGTCACGGCAATTGCGACATGGCACCCGTTAATTGCTTCCTAACAAGAGTGAAGTTGGTACTTGGCAGGGTTCCTCAAAACGGCGCCGAGTAGCGTTTTGTCTTGGACGATTCGGCTTTACCCACCCCCGTGTCACTTTCCACCTACTTTGTACGTCATTCAGTGTTCCTTCGTGAAGCACGAGCACATACAGTAAGAGAATCCATAATAGCGAGACTTTTCGAGAGAGAACCGCAACCGCGGCTCTCTGAGAACCAGTGTACGCTACTACCCACTCCAGCACATCGGCTTCTGTCTCCTTTTATCTCTATCTCTATCGTTCTGCCGCTAAAACCCACCGCTCGTCGGTAGCCACAGCTCGCGTAGTCTCAGCCGTGTTACAAAGTGATTAGTCTCGTAATACCGTCTTGTACGTAGAGCCTTCGGGCGCGGAAGCGACTCCGCTATAGTCGCTAGGCCAGGAGTGCACTAGTCCGCTAGGGGGCGCGCGCTTAGCCGCCACGCGTTCCTAGCGCTCTCGAAGTGTTCCAGGACTCGCGCTCTACCGCTCTTCGGAAAGTTTTCCGAACATGTTCGGACGTGTTTGTGCGCGAGCATGTGCTTACGATACGACTCACCACTCTGGCAACCGACTTGTGATACGGACCCTTGTATTTGTGTATATGGCGATATTGGAATATATCGAAGGCTTCGATGCAAGAGGGGCAGGTATGCAACATGAGAGTTGCCACTTTCCTAGACTCTCTCTCTCTCTCTCTCTCACTCCCTTTCTGTCTGTCTGACTCTCCATTGAGTATAGTTCGTACCATACATAACTATAGTCACTTCGTGTACCACCTACGCTTGCCTCCATCTCCCCCTCGCCCTATTACAAGACCGCAGCCGCCACCTCTCCCGCCGTCCCATGAGAATTATGCATGCATGCATGCCTTCGCGAACCTCCTCCCCGTGAACTTCCGGATCTCGACTATATCGCCCATATTCCCTGGCTATTTACCTATATACCTGTACACAAATGGCGGCGAGGCACACCAAGATTTTATCCATCGGCGCTGAACGCGCTCCATTCGAATTTTTGTTGCCTCTCGCATGGTACCGCGGTGGGTATAGCGATAGTGCCTCCAGGAAGAAGTTTCGCGAACGCGAGTCGATTAAAATCTCCGTTATCATTGTTCGGAGATACTTATCGATTTTGCGCGTATCACTGTGTGTCTCGATAAAATACGGTCGGAAATTAAATCAGCTGGGAACTCACGCAGACCGGGTGAAATGTTTCCTTTCCTTCTTCCAATTGCTCGGCACTATAACTTGTACCGATTTATTAGAAATACGGGTCACTCTCGACACGATTTTTGTAAACTCGATCTATACTGCTAAGTCCAGTAACGAGCGAGGGTGAGGACTGATTATAAATGTTTTTATCGTTGTGGATACTGGAAAAATGGAGTCGAGATTTTATCGACAATTACTACATACTGATTAATAATTTTATGTTTATTTCAATTGAAGATATCTTCAAATAATGTTACGATTATGATTTTAAGAAGCCATCGGATGCTATATTAGCGGACTAACTAATGAACATATTTGACCCAAAAAAAAAATCATTCGTTAAAGAAATTTGCTTCCGTTTTCAGAATGGACTTTTGAAATTCCAATCATTCGGCCCCTCAACTGTATTCTTTTTTCATTCGTACATTGAAAAACCAAGAATATTCCGGAACATCGATACACCCGAAGAGTTCTCGCTACAAAACGTCTTCAAAATCACAATTCCTCATACATACATGCAAGCATTATATGCATAAATGCATGCAATGCTCTAATCTGTAGTGTCGAGTGTTCTGCAGCGTATATTTATCGTTTTGGTTTCTTCTTTTTTTTTTGTTCCATAGTGACACCATCTCCGCATTCTTTCCGTATCTCGTGCTCGTTTATACCGCCGTATATGTACTCCCGATTATCCACTCGAACGGGAAACGATCGTGAGAATCATTTCATCGGTCTGCAGCCGGCAGACTATCCTATATATACGAGGAGAACTCTTCATCCTCGACATTTATCTGTATACAACGTATACGTACAAACAAAATGTGTGAGCCAGAGGCTGCGCGTATCTTTTCCCTTCTACGTGTTCTCCACCTCATTCGTGCCTTCGTTTTATATAAAAGCTAACCTCCTCTCCGGGTTCTCTCATAACCCTCCTCGTGCTCCGGCAAGCGTGAAACAAGATAAAGTATCGAAGTCCCCGCGAGATACTCAATTCTCGCCATTCGTATACATCGAACTGCGGCTTTTATGCGCGCTCGTACATGGGCATATAATACATACTGGGGTGGTCTAAGCGTATGTGGAATATCTAAAGAATACTAAGGGCATGTGATTTTTCGTTTCGCGTGGAACGATCCACCCTCGGAAAACGAAGGGAAAGTTGAAAACAAAAAATTAGAGCTCTGATAGGAGCCAATGTAAGGGATGACAAATCTTCGTTGACTATTTCTCGGTCTCCGCGCTCGAGGGATGTTGAGCATATTCGTTTCTTCGTTGGGGGATGAACGACCAACAACGGGGGTCTAGCAGGGAGGAAATGTAACTTTCTATTGGGAAGAATTCTTGGTTCGTAAGTTTCATGTTTCAGAGATGGGATTAAACCGAGAAAAAACCGTATTTTTGTTTTCTTTTTTTGAAAATATAGTGGGGAAGACGGTAAATCGGCAGTTTCTGGATAAAGGCGCAATAGAAGCTCGCTGTTTTTCTGACTGGAAAACTGTTGCTTCTCTTTGTCGTTCTTTCTGTTTCTTTCATTCTATTTCCCTCGCCTTTCTGTATGGTGCTCCGCATTCAATTTTATTTCTGTATGGATAGTGATTTTTTTTTTCATTTTACACGGTTTTAGAGGATTCTGGAGGAAATTCTTTCTTTCGATGAATTTGTTTGGATTCGTACGGTTTTCGGCAGTTGTGTATGAATTAATGTTAGTTTTTTATGTTTTCTTTTTTTATTCGATTATATACGATATTATAAGCTTTTACTTTGTTTTTAAACTTTCATTCGATCTTATGCCCTCTCCTACGATGTTTTATAATTCTCTGTATTTTCTCCAAGGAATTTCGTACGAAAATATCTGTTTCCAATGACTATTTTATTTTTTATTCTTTCTGGTTAATATTTTGTTGTTGTTTTCACGACCATTTTTTATGCGGTTTGATTTACTTTTGATGAAAATATAAAAAACAAGATATAGGGAAAATTTCCCATTAATCAATAAATCAATCTCTCTACCTTCGAAGAATACTTGAAAAAAAAATCACTTTTGCATCGATCGGTATGATATTTTAACGCGGTTTCATTGGTCACTTCGTTTATGAAGAAAACACCGACTGTTCGATACTTTCTTGGCCGTGGTGGATGTAAGAGAAAAGGGGAGGATAACTAAGTGGGCGAATAAGAACGAAAATGTGCACGAATGCAAAGCGAGAGGTCCCTCGCCCGCCGAACTTTTCACACTCGTCTCGCTCTGATTGTGTATAAACATGCAAATACACTGTGCAACCATTAACTTAGGAAAGTGCATGACGCGGTGCAAGGCCGCGCCGCCTGAGGGGATAAAAAAGGGCTACGCAGAAAGCCAATGGGAGAGGGAGGGAAGAAACGAGAGGGAAAGAGTGAGAGAATTTCCACCCTGCTAGGACAGGGCAAACGCATAATTAGCAGCTGCCTCGAACGACTGCGATGAAATAAATTTTGGCTTTAAGTAGCCGTGAAGTTGGTATTAATTAAGCGTTTTGCACGTTCCCAACCACCCCTGCGAGGCACTTGTGTGCAACGGGAGTAACGGTAGAACGGTGCACCACCTTAGCTTTTCATACACGCACACACACACGCGCGTTTGTATTTATATATATGTTGATACATGTACAGGCTGTCCCGAAAAGTCACGTTCAACAGCACAATCTTAGTACCTCCTATCAATACTTATCGTCCCTATTTATATTTTACCACCCCCTTGAGTTTTCGCAGTAAGACTAAGAAATGAACCCAAACAAACCTAAACAAAAGTATTCTTTCATACTTTTTCTAATTTCCCGACAACGTATAATTGTTGCCCTTCTTTTGTGAGTATACATTCATCGGAATTTCCAAAATCACTTGGCAGTCGTTTATCGTTTAAATAATTATCGTTTAAATAAAATTTTATTGGGGAGGGGAAGGAATTTGACTTGCACTATTCCATTAAACTGAAGTAACGGTCACTGCCGATTGTCGGTCTCCTCGTTTTCATCTTTCCTTCTCCAATAATGGATTCTCATGCAACTTCGATTCGTCCATGGGCCAACAGTTCCAAAATTTATCAGCCTCCCGCCTAATGTCGCGTAAATATATCCGACACAGTTAAACGCAGACATGCGAATGGGGTTGCAGCAAACGCTAATTGTCTTTGCCTCTCGTGGATTTTACATATGCTGGTATACGTACTTGAGTTTACTTTAGTGCAACGAAAACGAAGAGGGAGTAAGAGGGTGAGAGAAAGAGGGGTTGGGGGAGGGGGAAAGCTTTCCACGGAGGTGCACACGTAAATTCTCACGTCGTACAATAATTTTATAGACTACCCCGCTTTCTAGCGTGTAAACTTAGGGCTCTCAAGAGCATTTCGAGTTCTAGCTCGTTCTCCGTTTCGGCCTCCAAGGTTGGGAGCTCCGTGTTGACTAAAATCCTAGCGCAGCAGTCCGGGACCAGGTCGCGGGTAAATATAATTTAATTGGTTTCTTAAATTGCACGCGACGTGCTCTTTCTCTTGTGCTCTCTTTCTCTCCCCAATACTCTCTCGCTCTCGGGTAAAGAGTAATTATGTAGTGGACTTTATGGGTACAAGGAGCTTACGAAGCTTCGGCAAATGTATATGCGATGCTGGCGGAGCTTTTAGTATATATAATCACCGATATCTATATGTCGATCTATCTCTAAATATATATATATATATATACATACCCTGAAATCACTAATAGAATGGAGCGACATGGCGGCGATGAAACCTTTGCTCAGTTCGATTCAAATATAAATCGAAAAGTATGGGCATTTAAATTATCGGAATTTCATTTACCGAACAAATTGTATATCTATGTATAAACCTGAGTCTGGAAACGACAATTTTTTAATTTTCCACTCTTGATTACAGGAGAATGTAATTCCCTCCGTAAAAAACATGCTCATATAAATGCAAGAGAACAGAACTGAAGATCCGATAATTTTTTCAATCGGCAATGTATTACGTTTCTTTTTGTCGAACGATGGCTGTCCAGCCCTAAAAAATGACCCGACGTTTTCTACGAGGACTTGTTCCTGCGTATCGTCGTCCCGTCCAATCACGAGATGTAGCGGAGTCCAAACTTTAATAAAAGTTCCCTTTGCGAAGATACTCCTGATCTGTGCAGTCTAGCTGATGAGCCTCGCGACGCTCATCAGCCAATTAAGATATCACTTTGCAGTTTGAAAATTAAGAGAAAAAAAAAGACAGGAGGATAAGTCGACTGGACACTCCGGTCGTATGTTTATCGTGGAGGATGAGTGGGGGACAAGTTTTATCCGGATAAAGGGTTTGAGAAAAGTTTCGACGCGGATACACTCTGAAGGAAGTCTCTATATTTAGATCGCTCGCCGCTTTTGATCCTGTATACCCACGGAGCGTCTGGTTTCTTGTGCACGGGATCACTGACCTTAACGTAAATTGGGATTTTTTTTATTACGTAGAGCAGTATTTTTAGAGAGGGAAAGAGAGAGAGAAAGAGAGAGAGAGAGAGAGAGAGAGAGAGAGAGAGACAGAACGGTAGAAAGAGAAGAAGAGATAGGAAGGAAGAAAGAAAATCGCAAACCCAATTGCTAGATCGAAAACAGCATCGTTCACCACCGCAATGAATGCCTGTTTTTTTTTTTTCTTTTATTAGGGTCATCACGAATAACTGCGATGTTTTCGTTATTTTCTATCATTACATTTGTTATTCATATTTTTTAAATATTTTTTTACTTGTATATATATATAGAAATCAATTTCCGTGCGTTAGTCTCGGAAAAACTTGAAAATGACTCGACGTATTTGAATATTTTTATTTTTTAATTGACGATCGTGTAACTGTTATCAATGAATTGGAGTTACATGGTTGTTTAGGGTTGATGATCGTTTATGAAGAGTTACAACAAAATCAATTTTTGGTCGCACGAACTTCACCAGGTCAGCAGGTTAAATGTAAAAATAATGATGGATATAAAAAATCAAATTCTATGATTTGATTATGTAAAAACAATAAATGTTAGTATTTTAACAACTTTCTTAAAAAAAAACAGTCGAAGGACGTTCCATGAAAATGTAAGTTCGAAACAAGCGAGGTTGTGAAGCAGATTGGATATTTAGGCGTCGCTTTCGTGACCGTGGGCGATGTCTAGTACGTTTCAAACTCGAAAAAAAAATGTGAACGATCACCTATACGTATATATTATAAAGCTATTTCTGGGCTACGAAAAATCTATACGGCGATGAGAGAAGCCCTCGTGACTCGTGCTTTTCCTTCATGAATTTTATCATTGCAGAGTTCCCAATCTTTCCTTCAATCATCGTAAACAAATCATAGGTGATATCAGGGTTGAGGATTTTTAAATAATTTCGTATAAAATCAGAGTGCCTTTTAATGAGCCGAGAAGTTTTCGACCAAGGAGTTGTTAGTTTCGGGAACGATGGGCGACGCTGCGATTTCACCGTATAGATGTAGACACGAAGAAAACGCTTCGTTAAACTTTGGCGAGTTACTCACATCGAGAGAATCTCAAGGATACTTCCGTCGAGAGAAGAGCTGATTATACGCCGAATCGAAAAGTGGAGCAAGGAATGAGAGAGGTGGCGCAGAAAAAAAAGAGCAGGAAAATTCAAGCGAGATACTCTCGATTCGCCCTGATTATTTTGTCACGAGTTTTCTTCAATTACGTAATTGCCTGTGCAAATGTACGCCTCGATAATTCTCCCCGATATTTTAGTCTTTTTTCGTATTTCCTCACGGATATTTTTTTTAAATCTTTTTCTCCCCTTCTCTCTCCCCGGTCTATTTTTTTTCACTTTTTTGCGTGCCCTCCCCTCCTTTCTCTCTTTCTTCCACTGCGGAATATCGGACTTTTCGATCGCCGAGCGCACACTAGACAATTTTTAAATTAATCGAATTGGCTTCGAGACATAGACAATTCCACTCGACGCAACCAGTGACAATCGACCGTACACACAGATTTTCCGATGTCATTCCCAATCTTCGCTCTCCGAGCTCACCCTTCTCCTTTTATTTGTCTTTTTCCATTTCTTTCTTTTTTCTCTTTTTATCTTCTCCACCTCGGAACAAGTACACTCATCGTCATGTTCGGATGAAAAATTCCGATTTTCACGCTTTTCCTAATCCCCTTATGGGCTAGCAGGATTAAACGAAATTTCGCGACTGAAATGGATCCCAATCAACTGTCGTGTCAACTCGAGGCAAGTAATTTCTGATTCGATGGGATTTGTGCAAGAGATTGGACGACGAGGCCAAACGTTTTACCACTCTCTCATTGACTGTTCTCGTTTTTCTCGGAGGGCTCGTGACGCTGACGTTGCAATTAAAATTCTTCTTTTTTTTTATACTCTGTCGTCCCATGAATGACAATGTAAATGCAATTATACTTACAAATACCGTCGAACGATATATCAATTGAATCAATTCCCAATGGTACTTATACTCTTAGTTTCAGGCAGGATAAATTCTACGGATAATCTAACCGATCACCGCTCCGAGTATTGACCACACGCAACACAGCTAAAATCGATGTACCACCGTTCGCAAAAAAAGAGGCGTCTTGTATAAAAACGTGCGAACCGTTAAATTTCTATCTTCACCTCTGTTCGACAATAATTATTGCAAAGAGACGTTCACTGGAATTCACGTAAACGACAGTAACTTTATCAAATATTTTTACATTCATTCGAGCATCAGAACCGTCCGATATTTCGAATACGTGTTCGTCGCGTCAATCGTTTTCTCCAATGCGACGAATCTCAGAGAAATAGGATTTATATTGACGGGCATATGCGCACATGCTCGCGTAACGTAGAATTTGATCAGGAGAATAGTTTTCGAGCAACGCCAGCGCCAATCTATAGTTTCCATCATTAGAAGCTGTCTCTATCACCTCCTTCTCCACTCTTTCTCTCTCTCTCCCTTGTTGGCAAACTCTCTCCATGAGAAAAACGGAACTCGACGATGAAGCTTCCTCGTTCCCAACCCAACTTCGTGCGACCTGCATGAGACTTCGCTTACACCATTTTCTGTCTCTCTCTATCAATCTCTCTCTTCCAATCCCTTCTCTTATCCCTCTCTCCATCCTATCATCCTCCATCCTTTCACGAAGCGCAATGTAGCTGGTGATTGCGACGAGCCTCTCTTATCGTTCATAGAAGAAAGAGATACAATGCACACGTACATAGGTACTGGCTTTCCAATGTATCTAAACTAAGCGACTAAAACTGAGGAGAAATTTTGGCATGAGTAAGGTGAATCGACGTGACCACGCTCCAACAATCCGATGGCCTATACAAGTATACACGTGTTTATGTGGCAAGGTGTTCTCCCGGTGTACGACCACTTTCCACCCCACAACCCGCGATGACAACCAACTTTACGATCATCCGTACAAATCCACGCTGTGTGCTACATTTGCTCGGTATACGACGACCTCGCTAACCCTCCTGTCGCCTTTTACCCTTACCGATCGCCATCCGACTGGCCACCGTGACCGTCCGGATTACGTATAACGAGGGGTTGTTATACTACATTACGATCGCACATTGTACAACCAATGACCAAACTCGTTACGTCCCGTATCTACATACGTATACGGAGTCGCTTGGAAAGTAACGTAGGAAAGGATCATCCAGGTTCTAGTGGGCTCGTGGTATTCTCTACGATTTTCATTCTCGAGAAAAAAAACATATTTTTCTTTCGGGAAAATATTTGAGAAATCTTGTTTTTCTTTAGTGGATCTGTTTCTTCGTAATCTGTTTAGGTACGTGACTAAGTAACCCCATTGGAACGAACGAACGAATTTTTGATCAATCTAGAAAATCTAGAAATATTTTTTATGACAATTTGATTATAGGACACGGACTTAAAAGTTTTAAAAATACCTCGCGTGGATTTGTCTCTCGAGATGATGAAAATAATATTTATACTGATTCCACTGTACGGAAAATATTTGTGAACCGCTATCAAAATAAAGTGAGAGCGTATAAAAGACACAAATAATAAATATGATATTAATATTTTGAATAATAATGAATAATAAAATACTTATACCACAGAAAGACTCGAAAAATAAATAAAAATAGCTTATAATCTAGAAATTTCAAAAATGAACATTATACACGATAGGAGACATCTTGTCTTTAGGAACTCTGCTTACGGCCCACCCCTGATACATGGTTGAAGGCATACTTATCATACTCTCTACCTCGTATCTCTGTATAAGTTCGTTTCCATCATATCGTACCTTACACAATCAACCACCCTCGCTATATTTTCATGGGATCCATTAGCCTTGCGTGTTTATCGCGGGCATAACTCTAACGTTTTTCTTTTTCACTAGCGTATATGCCCGCCCCCATGAATCGTACTCGTATAATTGCGTTGACATTTCGCATACGGAAGATAGGCAGAAGTACAAATGTATATAATGGCTTAGCAACCCCTAGAAACGAGACGTGCTGGCATCGAAAGTTGATATTTTCACGAGGTGAAGCGTGCCCGAGCTTCGAATCGATTGATACCATTGATCTCGTTAATTACTGAAATAAATTCGATTTCGCCGAATTATCGGGTCGTTGTTGGTCATCCCTCTATATTTCTTTATATTACGTTTCTTTTTATTTTGTAAACGATTGGCGATTTGTTGTTAACGATATTCATCTATCTTGATAAACGATAAATCGAGAAAAGAACGAATTATCGAAACTGGTGATTATTTTTTGTGTTTTTTTTTTCGTGAGGTTTCTAGAACGTCAGAAAACCACGAGACGAATGGAACTTGTGGAACCGCGAATTGAACCGATCTACGACGATAGGTTTACACGTGTACTCGAGTCTTTGCCTCGTGACCTCCCTAAACGGAAAATCCAGAGTCGTCCGAGTCATGATACGTATATAGACAAGCATGCATGTAATCCGGAGTGAATAGATTCGAAAATGAGAAATATCTCGGTTGGAAGCGAAGAAAAAAAAAATCGATATTCCATCGCTTCGCATTCTATCTCTGATCAACATCGTCACCTCGACGGTAATCTCCCGCGTTCTCTATATCTTTCACTCTTTATTTTTCACCCTCGATTCGCACTCGATTTGTTCGAGATCCGGTGACATCGAGGTGTGCAAAAAATAGTAATAAAGCGGAATTCCCTAGGAGTAATGATGTCGGAATTTTCAAAGCATTTCAGTTTGTTATTGGAATTTCTAGATGAGAATGCATATTGGGTTAGAGGTCCGTGTTGGGTATGGGTACTATGATACGCGAAGGCGTGATCGTAAGTGACTATATATTGCAAACGGTATACGGCAACGAACTTCTGTCATCGTCATCATAAATATTCATGAGGCCAAGATGTATGGGAATATATATGGGTGTGCTGTACAGCTGGAAGTATGGGATCAGCGCCTAATGAAGTTGTTGTCTCCTTGGGATTGGGAACAAACACAGGCTACTTCGTCGGTGGAGCTACGTGTGAGAGGAAGGGAGGCAGGGAATTGCCAGGCAATCTGATAACCACGAACCAAAGAGATTTCGGCTATTTCGTAAGCCGGTCGTTAGGTCCAAATCTCTCTGTTCGTTTTCTTCCTCTCTCCCTCTCCCTCTCCCTCTCTTTCTCTCTCTTTCTTCGATGGCTTTGGTAGCCTCTTTGGACAAGTTTACTGGAAAGCGTACAAGGCATCCATTTCTCTAGTGAACACCAGACGGGTGCATCCGCCCCTCTTGCTATCCACCCTTTTCGAATTGAGTTTCTCGACGTCCCTGACGAAAGGTACATGATCCTTGTTTTCAGCTCTTTCTCTCCCTCTCCCCCTCTCTCTATTTCTCTCATGCTTTCTCTCGCTCGCTATCGGTATCCTTATCTATCCTGTCGCTATTTCCATCCTTCACTCCGCTATCTCTCTACGCCTAGATATATGCAGCCTCACTCTCTCCGGTACAAAGCCCATACCAGCCCACGGCAAAGCCCACCTTCCTTCGTCCGCAAAACCGTATGTACCCAACAATCTCCAATCTCGTACCTCGAGGACGGTCCTCGAAGTATAATGTCTTCAAAATCAGCTTTTCTTTGATACATCGGAAGCGAGAGAGAGAGAGAGAGTTAGGGCGAGGGCAATGATGGAGAATCTTTGTCGCGCCGACCAGCTGGATTGTTTGATGTCTTATTTACTGTCGTCAACGACGACGGCGGTTCTGTGATGACGACAGGGACCAAACGCAAGGGCAATTCCAAAGGCAGACAGAGAAAGTGAACAACGGAGAGAGAGAGAGAGAAGAAAATGGATGCGTCACCAGGTTTATTTGCGGTTGAATCTCACTCGCACTCTCGTCCCAGTCAGATCTACTCTCCGAGAGAGACAGAGAGAAACAGACTGATTCGTGCCGACCCCGCTAGAACCGATGCTCATTCGCTCCTCCATACGCGTCTCTTCTCGCGTGGCCTCCGTCGTAAATTATTGCCGGTCCCGTCGGTTCTCCAGATATATACACATATTCTACCGCCTACATACGGACACATACAACTTACCCATCTTCTTCGTCTAACACAGAAACACACATGTACAGTTGCCACGTCATAGACTGGATTATATCGAGCTCGCTGATTCCTCTCGTGGACGGGACGCCTCGTACCCAAAGCCTCATCGAAAAGGACCCCGATTCCGAGTATATACACGTGCTCGTATAGACTCAACGTTTAGCACGTGCATTTACGTACGCTGGGATTTCGATACTTGGAATTTCCGGTGTTGGGGCTACGGCCCGTTGAATTTACCTTGTCAACGCCCGTTACTATCATCCTCATGATCGTTTAAAGATACGTTAGGGGCTTAGTAGGGATATACCGAATTATCGGGTACGTATATGTATATATTTAATTTTCCGGCGCGGTAAAAAATATTTTATCTACCTGAGATTAATGTGCGAGGTCTTCAAACCTCGCACATTATTAAATTGTGTATCATGAACATGATAATTGCCAAAGATATGTTGAAGGATTGAAGTAACCGAAATTTTATTAAAATTTACTCAAATTTACGAAAATTAAATTTTGACGAAATTTGTAAGATTGTTCCATAATCGTTTCGAAAGTCTTTCCGAATCGTTGATCTAGATCTGTAAACGTACTAAAAAAACAATGCGGAGACGAAAATGATTCTACACTTGAGAGCAAACAAAAGTTATGAAAAATTCTCATTGTCAATTAGTAGTTTTTAAATATAAATATTGACATATATTAATTTCGACAACGAATGTTTTTTCCGAAATTTAAATCGCTGTGCGCATATATATATATATATATATATTTTTTTTATATTCATACAGTTAGGTATGTGTGTTTATACATTACACCCGCATTTTGGCTATAAAAGATATTTGCTGTAATTTACGTGGGTACGAGTTTTATCGCGTTGTCGGGCACAGACGCCCGCGGTGATATTCGACCATATTATTGGACGGTAAATCGCGAGTGTCCCTTCGCACGGGCCGATATTTATAGCGGATTCGGACGGTTCGATTCTTCTCCTTTCCTCACCCTACATCCCATTTGTGTATACACGGACTGCCGGACCATGATAGTATTTTCACATGCTCGTATGCGTGCGCATTATTTACAGCACCCGGTTGTCTCACGGTACATTTAACGAGTTCCGCAAGGGCTCCTCCTTATACCGATGCACAACATGAAATAAAAAAAAAACGCAAATAAATAAAAAAAGCCTTAGGATTGAACAATGGTAGCGATAATCGTCACGCGACTTCTGATTGGTAGAATTCAATAATATGTATGAGCTAATTAACAGAATTTTATCATTATAAGTCATATATGCAATAATGAGATATCAGACTGGTGGCTTTAAGGTCTCACCACAGAATGCACTTTTGTCGATGATTTGTTCAATAGCGATCGAAAACCCAGTTTTTTTTGTTACTTGTATTAGCCTGATAGTAATTTAATGCATCACGATTTCATTTATCACAATGCGTACTATTGACCCCTACATTGGGTCAAGTGTACGCATTTTAGCTTTTTTACTGTTTATTTTCTTCCATTACTGAGTGATAGATGTTTCAAATCAACGACTCGCTTTTTCATTCCACTGTATCTAAATTAACGACTCTACGAAGATGAAAAGAAAAAAAGTTCGCATTCCTGATCCACACGACTCTACTAAAAAAAACGAGAGGCGACCGCGAAATTCTCCTTACGTAGAAAAAAATTGAGGAGCGACGACTTAAATTGAGACACAGATCACGCCGAAATTTCAGATCCGATCTACGCTCGTTTACTAAGCCTAATCGCTCGGATCATAACTTCATCATCCGCACAACGTAAATAAAAATTTGGTCGGCTCTACTGATTTTTATGGTCGAATCACGTTGGTTTTCTCGCGCTATGAATATGTATTCAGGTATACATTCCTATATGTACAAGTGAGTTTTATACGATCTGATCACCGTCTCGTCGCACACGAGCTTCATGTTAATGGCCTGTATTTTTTATGCCGTAATTCGGTACAGTCTTCAGAAGCAACGAAAAAAAGTGGAAGAGAAATTCTTTCATTTTTGGGTATTTGAAAATGTATAATAATGGGAAAAATAGAAAGGATTAATGATATCTTATTACCTAAATAATACACAATGATTTTATAGTAATAACAAATTAATAATAAATATTTAGTACCAGATTTCTTTGAAATTTTCAATTAGTTATTTAGTAAAATATCATAATAATAACAGCTGATTAATTTTTAATATCCTTACGTCCTTCTTATTTATACATTTATCGATTATCCCATTCATAAGATCAATTGTTGTCCTTTGTATCAATATTACTGATGTCGCATTTTTACTTATTTAATTTTAGTAATTTATTCAACTAACGAATTATTTTCACCAGTCAATATTAATATCAGTATCTTTATCTTGTAAAAAATTATGTTAGGAGCAGTAAAAAGAAATCCATCATTTTTCTAATATATGGCTTGGAAAAATCATCGCTTTCTTTTTACTACATAGAATAATATTTCCAAATTGAACGTGCAAGAGTATTTGTGAGCCCAACGCGGATATAATAATATCCAATACCGCGATCTCGTTCCACTCCTGGATTTCGTTGTTCACGGTGTCAAACATTCGAGCACTTTCTCCTCCAACGATACAAATATAAAATGCCAGATGGAACGTAAAACAAATAAATATACGGTAAATACTCCGATGATGTGGCAAAGAGGGGGGGGGGGGGTTGGTTCTCAGTTCTCCACTCGCAAGAGAATCTACCTTGCATTTTGTTTTCCGTTCCCGTGGGTATTTTAACTCAACGGCGATCATAATGCGAGTACCACACGCTCGTCGTTGCTTTCTCGTATAGCCAGGAGCGGATCGCGACTTTCCGCTTCGTGTATGCCTGTGTTTTCACGTTGGTGCACGTCGAAGTTTCTTCGCATGTTGGAGGCATTATCTTCCTGAACTTTTGTTCGATGCGGTTGCCGTGCATATAAATTATGGCAATTGATCCCCCTCCCTCCACCCTCTTCCCTCAGCACTCTGTTCTTTCGCTCTTCTATGCTCCAACTACAGATTCCTATTTCTAGTGTCTTCATCGATATATCGTGATTTTTATCCTTTTTTTTCTACCTTGGATGACGTAGGTCGATCGTATGGGCCAAAGAATATTGAGGATGAAAATTGCACGAGTAGCGCATATTTTGATCCGCGTGAGAAACATTCCTGGGCGTTCTACAGCACCGGACGAAAATGGATGCGTATATCTGCTCAATTGGATGAAAATCTATTTAGACTTTACCGAAATGATCGCATTCCGCGTTGGTAGTCATTGGAGTATCTATAGTGATACGTATACGCTCCTTTTTGAAGTACAACGATCCCACAATTTTATCTGGCAATCGAATAAATGTACTCGACTAAAATAGAATGCGAGTTCATCCGATGATGCACGATTGCGATAGCAATCTCAATTATTCCTGTGATTCCAATTTCGCGGGGATGACTCAATAGAAAAATAAAATTGCGAAAAAGGGATTAAAGTTTAAATACGCGATTCGATTTTTAATTAATTTTCTTTACGGTCAAATAATTGTGGGGTTGAAGTACAGATTATCGATAAAAACTGATAATAAGTTTGAGGGATTTTTCCAAGTAGCATATACTGATGACTAATTGAGTTTTTATTGTTTGAAATTTCCGATGTGCTGCACGGTCGATTCGCTAATATACAAAAACGTGATTTTAAAGAAATAAAAGATCCATACAACTGAATACTTTTTGGAATTTTTTCTACGGTGAATATGGCAATATACAGAAAAAACGCAGTCTCTGAAAAAAATCAATGTTTTTACTTGAAAAATGAATAAACGTAATAAATCTTACAACTTTCACAAATGCAAAAATTCTAGTAAAATCTTTGTTCAGAATTACATTTGAAAATTCTTTTATTAAGAAACTCAGCCGCCTTTTCAGCACTCAAAATTTATTAGACCCTTCCTAATCAAAGTCAGAGAACCTAATGCTAAAGTATTGCAGGCCTTATGAAACTCGGAGGTACAAAAAAAAGGGTAAATCAGGTAATATCAAGTAATTAAAACTTAATGCAGATTTCTATAGGTAAAGAAAGAAAATCAAATTTTTGAAGGGCCAGTGTATGAATTTATGTATTCTATATCTAATCGAAAAAACAAGAAGAATATTCTTTTTTTTTCTTCGTGGCGTGATTGGCCTCGAAAAAATACGAGTGGAAGACAAAACACGATCTGCGGAGATGAATCTTCCAGGAGCTGGGAGTGAGCGGTATTATGTGCAGCGGAGACTCAACGAGATTTAAATATTCTCTCTCGTTGCGAGATAAAAAGAGAATAGAGAGGAAGAGAGAGAGGCAGAAGAAAAGAACGAAGGGTAGTCAATCGAAGGAGGTAATACCCACATTTTCTCATACACATATATAGAGCTCTGATGTTCGTTGAAGCTCCATTACTTCCGGTACGATCCCAGTGTATACCCTAGGGATTATTAAGCCGCGCCTTTCGCGATTCCACAATGGAATATGATTTAATATAAGTTTGAAGCCAATGGAGCTCAGTCTCGTTGATCTTCGGCTATTTAGATCCATATATATATATATATAGAGGCTGCTCTGAACCCGTCACATCCATGCAATATTGTCTATCGGTACATCCGGCTGTTTCGAAGACCTCCAACATTTTTCCTTGCTCTTATCATCGTTATTGGGGATGTGATGATCCATCGAATGACCTTTGAACGAATAAGCGCTGATTTATCAGAACAGAATTTTTGAGACATTGGATCTACCGTCCGAATCGATGATACTCGAAGTCCAATGTCTTCAAAACGACATTTTTTGTGTGCGTGTTTGATTTTGCAATTATCGAGGTTTGATGGGCGGCTCCGATACGAGAATTCGTCATCGAGCTACCTTCTTCGTTCACTCGGTCATTTTCTCGCGTCTTTAGTCAATTCTTATTCGCTAAAAAAAAATCTAGCGACTCCTCGCACCGTTGGGGATAAAATGTAGAACGGAAAACTGCAATTCTGTCGCGATGAGATGAATGAAGAAAAAAGAGAGAGACGGAGATAAAAACTCGTAAAAACAAGCCATTAGGGAATGAACCAGCCGTTTCAATAGGGACCATTAGAAAATGGCACAACAGCTTATCGGAGTTCGCCGTATGCTCAACACCCCGCAACGTTTGCCCTTTCCACCCTTGAAAAATCTGCTGTGTAATCACCCCTGTTTGTTTTTCGTTTGAGCAACCCGAGCACACATTAACTCAGCACTTTCCCTCTTGTTTCAGGTAAGCCAAGCACAATTCGATGTATACGAGAGCCTTGACTGGCAGGTATGAAAAAGGGGTGAGAGAGGGTGATAAAGGGATGAAGGGAGGAACTTGGCTCGGCAACTCGGGCAACTCTTACATGTGCAGTGAGTAAACGTTGCGCATCCTCTACACGCGTAATTAGAACTACGATGATATATATTTATATGACTATATGAAGCCGAGAAAAAAGGGTATGTTGCTTACGAACCGAATGGACGTTGACACCGTTCGTTCGGAGTTCGCGAAGTGTCAATCTACTCGCGCGTGTACATATAGATGGTGTCTTTTTACATCGGCTCACTGGAATTCCTTCAAAGTTGGCATTGATCTAAATTAAATTTTTATTCACATAGAATCGCATAGAATTTACGTAGAATCATTAACATTTTCATTAGGGGTATTTGAATATTTTTCAAAAATTATTTTATAAATCAACCAGGTTTTTATGTAACCTTGAAAATTTATGTAAAACAGCTTAAAAGTTAACAGAGGAAAAAGCAAATAAAACTCAAGATTACTTTTACTTTTACTACTATTATAATATTGAAAATTAACTTTTCGTTATTATTTAAAAATGCGGTTCAACCAGTTTTACAATTTGAACAAACTGAAGCCTATTTCGTGGTCTCGAAAATCGATTTAAGTTGAACTGCCTGTATATATCTACCTGCGAGAGAGCCCTTTCCATACATCAGCGACCTAAGCCCGGAATTCCGGACGAGGAATGCGCGCCTTTTTTCACCCTCTCGCACCCTCCCGCCCCTCTAACTGGGATAATAACCACGCAGCATCACTCCCCCGCGGCGTCGTCGCGTGATAACGATCTTTAACGCAAACAACCCCCTTGAATACTCCCTTTGTGTATATCACGATATACGTGAAACCTCAGGACGGGGATGAGGTTTGCTTTCTCGTTTTTTCAACCGGCCACATACTCATTCCTGTCCTCGCACCGTGATCCAATTTATTTAACGAAACCTCGTGTGGTCATACGCAGATACGATCAGAGAGGAAAAAGGGCTGTGAGAGACGAAAAAGAGAAAGAGAGAGAGAGAGTGACAAAGAGAGGAAGAGAACGTAGGGACGAAGAGAAAGACGGAGGTATATACTTTGCAGATTGAAATGAGTCACGATCGAGGAGAGAAGTACCTTTTTGGATCGCCAGTTCGAAGGGGAGAAACGATGACACCGGCCCTTTCCCATTATTTACGTCTCTTCCCGCATTCCTTTCGTTTAGGCCCTTTGGCGTCGATGCCCCCCCCCCCCCTGTCTTTGTCGCCGTCTCTTGAGTATTAGAGGGAAACGAGGGAAAAAGGGTTAGTTCTGGCGTGACGTTATTACCCCCGAAAAGGCACAAAAGTATACCGGACATTCCTGACCCAATGATGAAATTTGCGACCCTTTGTACCTTTTAGGAGTTAACTGAGGGTTCGTACTGTCAGGGGCTCCGAAATGGACGTTAATAATAAATTAATTGATAGTAGGAAAGTTAGCTGAAACCGCCTGGGCACGAATTCAACACGAACTGACGGAACACCCACGAAAATTGGGAAATAAAACTAAAATACCAAAATTCATAAGCTGAAAATTCATATACCAAAATTCATAAGAATGATAAATGGTTTTATTTATCATTCAGTATAGACATACTGAATGATAAATAAAATTAGCTGAAAATGGATCAGCGGAATATAAATCTACCACCCGGGGAAATAATTAATTATTAATAAATTTGACAGGTAGAAAAATGAGAATAAATAAAATATGCCATAAACAAATATAGCACGTTCTTTGATTAATGATAAATACATTGAGCACGAATAAAACGACAAGGAAGTACAGTTATCAACAACCAATTAATAATTACCAAATCAACTGAAAATAAACGCCTTCAATCATGACACATCGACGTAGCCCGAAACGAGCAATGGAACTCTTACCAAACTTCTCCGCCCTCTCCGCGATCCTTATTCCCAATTATTCGTATTCCCAGTTGTGTCGTCGTGCAGCTTAAAAATCGAGAGAAGAAAAATAAACGGGTACGTTGCGAAAGCGCACGAATAATTTACTCGCGCGCCAGCGAGCATCGCGGTGTAATGCTACCCGAGGGATTTTTAAGAGTGTCTTTTGCAAGGATTAAAACGAAAAATAAAAAGAAAAAAAATTCATTCCGCGCAGAATATACAGCGGCATGGTCAGAATGAAAAATCAGCTACGAGATACATTTCTGCGGAGTATATGGTCCCTGCTTAATTGCGATTGGAACTGCGCTGTTTTCACCCCTAAATTATCTGCGCTACGGTGATCAGCCACAAAACGACCATTTTCCGAATCGTTTAGTTTTTGCTCGTGGGGAACAAAGTTCTAGTATTAAAAAAATAATAAAAAATAAAAATCGTACGCTTGAAAAAAAGTCAAGTATAGAAAGAAAACAAAACATATTTATTAACGGTAGAAGCAAACATTCTAATTTAAGGGACGAAAACGCAGTAAAGTGTAAAAAAATAACCAAAAGGTAAGTCGATTTTTGGGGAAAAAAAGGTTAGTTGTCGAACGTGGGAATAAAATAATTTGTGTAAAATCCGATTAGAGATCCAACCACCTCCGTCTTGTGGTTTTCAGGA
Organism: Ophioninae sp. A BG-2022a; assembly: GCA_030523105.1. Classification (NCBI taxonomy): domain Eukaryota; kingdom Metazoa; phylum Arthropoda; class Insecta; order Hymenoptera; family Ichneumonidae; species Ophioninae sp. A BG-2022a. The sequence goes on along the minus strand of JAPYZI010002187.1, from coordinate 474 downwards.
CACGGCTCTGACGCGGAATAATTTATTGAGGATTTTCCGGATACGGATACGATTTACATCGTCAGACCGGAAGTGTAATTATCATTTGTCACGTTGCTCGTACGTTTCTTCGATAGTTAAGCTTTTCACAGTCGATATACGTGTACTGAACGAGAACCGTGAAGGTATGTGGGCAGAGAGTGAGAGAAGAGAGGAAGAGAGATAAAGTGGAGGAGACAGAACAGGAAGAGAGAGAAAGAGAGAAAGAAACTGATCGATTTCATTAATTATTCCTTAGTTTCGCTATCGTACAAATTCAAGTATACATACAAATAATAATAATCATAAAATCGAAGATAATATTAATAGACAATATGGCTTTTTTTTTACTGAAATATGATTGATAGAGTAAAAATACTCACAACCCGTTACGGCCTTCTCTAGCTGTATCATATGATTTAGATAATAAGTTCAATTAATTGAAATAAAAATACA
>JAPYZI010002186.1:0-25690 GCA_030523105.1 Ophioninae sp. A BG-2022a | reverse complement strand
ATAAATAAAGAATCTAGAATGATTTTACTAGATATTTGATTTGACTATATAAATAAATAATCTGGAATGATATTACTAGATATTTGATTATACTAGATACATAAATAATCTAGAATGATATTACTAGATATTTGATTATACTAAATAAATAAAGAATCTAGAATGATATTACTAGATATCTGATTTGACTATATAAATAAAGAATCTCGAATGATTTTACTAGATATTTGATTCGACTATATAAATAAATAATCTAGAATGACTTTTACTTGCGTTATTCACGCACAACTGTACTCCAGCAGAAATTGATGGGACAAAAAAATGTAGCAAATGGTTTCTAAGGGCAGTGCTGTTTCGCGTATAAATCCAATATACCGTCCTTTTTCCAACTGAATCGAACGATCTCTGCTTCTTTATCCGAAGAATTGGGTTCCAAGTTCAGAAGCCGGGGCGAAGCAGTGCCCTGGCAGGAAGTAATAACGGAGTGATAGAGTCGCGAGAACGGGGAATTTTATGGATAAATCGATGTTGCACGCGCCGTGGAAGAAGTGGGCGTGAGAGCTGGAGGGGGAGGGGGATATATAGACTGGCAGTAGAGTATAGAACGTGGCTTCCAGAGACAATGTTCAGTCGATAAATTCCAATTTAACTATTGCGACACTATTAAACGTTCTTTTAGGTACGAATTAAGAAACTCCGTTTTCCCTAATTCACATTCTAACTTAAATTAAGTATTTTTAGAAATTCTACATAACGATGTATTTAAACGTGTATTTTATTAGTTTCTTCCTTAGAATTTCGATGCTTCTTCTTGGCTAACTTCGCGTCGTTTTTTTTTTGGCAAAAATTTGTGAAAACGAAAAATGTTAAAACGACTTTCGTACCGTATACACTGTTCTAAACATTCTTTCAAATTATAAAATCGAAATTTCAATTATTACAACGGCTACAGGTTTTCTCGTAGAAAGGGAACGGAGCGGGACTACAATCTTTAAAAGCGTTTTTCTCGGAATGGTATTTTTCAAAACGGTGTCCACTCTCAAAGGAAGAGTTTTGATGATATCTATTTCCAATTTTGAAAGAACATTTTTAACGTCATTCTCTATAGCGCTAAGGAAGCTTATTTCTTTAAATCTTCCTATTTTTTTTTTTTTTAACGAAAAACTGTTGAAAAATTTGGAAAATTCGATACTTTTTGTTAAAACCGCCGCTATTTTGTCAAATTTCGAAAAAAATGTCCATAGCGCGATATCGACTTTTCTAGACATTAATAATCTTTTTGAAATGTTAGTTTCACGTCAAAATTGCTGCCGCAATCGTCGACATCGTACAGGACCTTTTTTTTAAACGTGTCATTTCAACAATTTATTTAATTATTATATACTAAATAAATGAACGTAAAAAAAATCATTTTGTAGTCGACACGAATGTATTTATTTATAAAAAAAAAACTAGACCGATTAGTTTATTACAGCATGTAAAAAAAAATTGCGAAAATCAGTGATTTTTCGAAGGGTCAGATCGAGACGATTCCTTCGTACGATGTACCAAGACCGACCGGTTTTGTTTGAGCTAAACGGTGGACGTTTCATGCACGAAGATAAAACGGGATTTCAGTAAGAATGGGAACCGGCTATTACGCGGAGTCCGACCAAGTTCTCGGATTCTTCTATTCGTCGACGGATGGCCTACTCCGGCGTTCAACGTTCGATATCGCCAGATGTCAGAAGAGAGCGCATCAGCTTCGATACTCGTAGGAGAAAGCCTATTTTCTTATTTCGCGAGAGCGCATGGCCCAAGGTTAAATGTAGGTTCTCACGTGCGACCTTGAATACGTCACCGCGAAGGAGCCTAGACCTTGCCTGGATGTTTCGTACTTGCTCCCACAGGTGCGGTCAATGGCCTTGTTTGGAACTCCGCCTAGATCGAGGACGAGTCTGGTTTACGTTGCACCTATGTATTTTATATTATTAAATATCACATATAAAGCCAAAATCGCTTATAACGACATTGAAGGACCAAGGTAGAATCGACGTCACAGCCGATAAGCTTTTTGAGCAATGTAACACTTAGAATTGTTAATACATCGTATAATTTACTATTATTAATCATATTTAATTATTAATTATAATTTAATCAATTACGATAAACTTTTTATTGTTCTCAATTAACTATTAATCGTAGTTAACTTATAACAATAAATTAACACTTAGAAATGTTAAGTTAATAATAATTCTGAATTAACATTTCTAAGTGTTAATTTATTATTATATTTCGCGCCGCTTCCTCCATGATTTCCGTAATTTTCGTTTTCGTCGAAATATTAATTTAGTGCCATAAAATATGAATCGTATACTACACAAAACGTTTTTACAAAAAAAAAAAAAAAAAAACAAACGAAAAATGCATATTTTTCGAAATACAACAATTTGAAAAACGTCATGGGTCAGATTAACCCAGTATGCAATTATAGGTTGGAAGCGGAAGTGTTCACTCGAACGTCTACTGCATATATGAGCTGGTGATTTTCTTGTTTTTTTTTTTTTTTTTTTTAAATAATTTGATGGAATCAAACGGAACGTTATCCTCGTTTTGGGTTTCCTTGGATTGGAATAAAAAAAGATTTCATTGGGTGAACGCTTTTCTGAACTGCTGATTTGGCCCTTTGACGCGATAAAGTTGTCGATTTTTGTGAATTCATTTTTGCCTTGCAAACCTGTAGCAATTGCATCCACGAGTCTTTTACGTTTTTTTTTTTTTTTTTTTAGATTAATCGGGAACGTAATTCCCGTTTATCACAATCCTGTCGCCTCCGCTATATTCAATACCCCCTCCACTGACTTTCAATATCGAAAATCTATAATTCGACATTTAAGTCCGCATTTTTCGCTGTCTTCTCAAGTGACTAAAAATCCTTCGGATGATAAGTCTCGTTCCGGAGATCTCGCGAATTTTTCAATTCTCCTAACGGCGTTCGTAATCGGAAATTGCGCATCGAATTATGAAACGATTACGCCGTACATCCGTGGAATATGCATTTAATTGTTTTCCTATCAATAATCGTATAACACCGATCGTTGAAGTTAATACTGTCGTTCGAAATTGGGAGATATGGATAAAACTGGGCACTAATCCTTTCGCGATATAATTAAATTGATTCTCATCGTAGAACATCCAAATTGAATTGCTCAGGATTATGGAAGCGGAATTAAATGTTTGTCGCTGTGTACTTCTATATACGTTGAAAACCCGTCACAATGAAGTTCGAAGAAAAAATCGGTATATGTTCAAAAAAATATCAGCATAAGTTTCGGTTTGCAAAAGTTCGAAATTAATACCGAACTTTCTTAATTTATACGGATTTTAGTAAGTATATACTAAATTTTCGAAGACGATACTGATTTTTTTCTACTGACATTCAAGGTTAAAAACTGACGTCAATTTATAAAAACCGATATCAGTTTTGAACCAGGAATCTCAATAGAAAAAAATCAGTATCTTCTTTGAAAAATCAGTACAAATGTACTAAATCCGTATAAATTAAGAAAGTTCGGTATCAGTTTCGAAGAATCATCCTCGGTATTGAAACACGAATATCAGTATAGAAAATTCAGTATCAACTTAGAAAAATCGGTATAAAATTACGAAAATCTGCGTAAATATAAAAAATATCCTATTAGTTTGGAAAAATCAGTATCGACTTTCAGAAAATTCGGACGACTCAACAAAAACCAATAAAAAATTTAAAAAATATATTCTTCTCCATTTGCAAAAGTGACATCGTTAAAATGTTAATAAGCGAAGCTTCGATTCGTTCCTCCAATTCGCTACGAGACAAAGTCTGATCCACACGTATCTTTTTCCCTGCTCCGTTCGTGAGAGTCATTCGCCGCTTTCGAAATCACTACGTATCCTTTCTTCGCGTTCGTTTATTGTTGGTTGTAACCTTTGAGGTCTTTGACGCAAAAGAATTGAATTTCACGGCTAGACCACGGGAGGAAACTTGAAACAGAAGCAACAACGATGGATCGGAGCGGAAACGTCAGCTAGGATCCGCGAAGGATAACGAGGAAAGAAAATATGTTTGAGGAAGGTTGAGAGCTGAGGGCGCATGAGCGCTATCACGTAGATAGGAGAATTCACTGTATTCCAGGACTCGGAGATACGAAGCACGACCCGTGAGAGCCAGAAACAATTTATCTTCGTGTAACGGGTAATAACGACAATTTGGCCTCATTTATGACCACTTGTAGCTCCTCCCTTGGTCACCCACTGCCACCAGGAGGTTTGCGAAGTGCTTCACCGTCCGCGTATGGAGACTTCCGTGTCGAACCAAATCGGCTTTATTCTTTCTTCGCTATTTCTACTTTGAATTCCAATTAGCCTAGTAAACGATGATGACGTATATAGAAAAGAAATCTAATTGTATTTTCTGAGGGAGAAAATAATACTTAGTAGGAAATTAGGTTCGAATAATACATATCGTAAAACTGCCGTGCCAGTTCCATCAGTCTTGCTTCGTACCAACCATGCAACCGGGCTAGTAGCGGTTGGTGACACATGGTCGGTCTTCAAAGTGACGAAAGGGTGATCTGTCAGTTATGACGTAAGAAGCTACTTATCTGCAAACGATTAGCTTTCATACTACGGTTTCAGATGAAACGTTACAACTGCTGACATTCCAAGTAACCGACGTTCCAGTTACCGCGTTTTTACTGAATTTTGACGGGGAGCAAAATCCAACCGATTTACTTACACAAGAAGTATTGCGATAAAGAAGTATTGCGTAACACTTAACCCTTTCACATCGAACGAGACATGTGCTGTCCCAGTCCGGAAAATGTTTGATATTACGTACTGAAAAACTGTGCTGTACTGTTTTACTGTACCGAAAAACATCCAAGACAGAAAATCGTAGATGAAATCCTAGAAAATCGTACGAAGCTTGTGAAATCATTGTTGTTGATGGTGCGCTGTTATGGGGACGTTCATGGATCTCCAAGACCTTCAATCTTTTAGGGATAAAAGTTATTTTGTCAAATAATCGGTTTGAGGAGAAATATGTGATTTTGACAATGGGGGTTACTCGGACTGATTTCTCGCTGTTTTGAAAGTGTTAAACATAGAAGTGAAAAAAAAAACTGTCACTGGTTACCTTTTGCCACGATCGAATGATAACCTAGAAACGGAACGTCCCGTATGAACATCCCTCGCTTCCTCGAGACACGTGTATGCCCTATAGAACGGTTTCCCATTTTGCTCGTGGGCGTATATACCCCACCTTTGTCAACAACTTGAACGATACAGTACGTAACTTCCAGCTACGGTGTAAACGTATACGATCCAACCTCTCAAAAACTATCGCGGAGTTTGCGAACGCAAATCTCAACGCGCGGACCGTTTCTTGTCATTGGCGATACTTCAGTGGGAGCCCCAATAGTTATCCGAGTCAAATATACGTACGATTGTTGTTTCAGCTGTTTCGTCTCATCGTTTTGTCCTTTTATGAGCAAACAAATCGCTTTTAACATACCCTCGACAATTGGCTCTGAGAGGTGTCTGCGACTCAGACAATAGCGGATAAAAACAAATGCCATCAGTATTTAACCGCATCCCGTAAAATCAGATTCCATTACAAAAGGACAATAGCTGAAACCCTTTAGCCTAGAACATTGATCGGTTCCCATACTTCGAAGCGATTCAATAATCGTCCTACTCAACGGATGTTGACAGCATATGGACCCAAAAACATTTCCGACATTCGTGTTGATCGCATTTTAAACGCATTACACTAGAGGAACGTTTCAACAATTACGCCAGCGGATGAAGCCTGATAAAAGCAAGCCCCACCCATGTGGAAATCCAAATGGTCAACCGTTTGTGGACAATCGACTGAAACTTGGTCCACCCAATATACAAGGATAAATAAACAGGAATAAACGAGCAAATTAAAAATAACGCGTTTCGTCGATTCTGGAATTATTAAAGGTGTAAGATTGGAAGTTTATTCAATTTATTATTTCCACATCCTGTAATGTATTATTTCCACAGCCTCCGTGATATCGATATCCTCTATTGCGTCAACTTATCATTTTTCGACAACCATCGTAATCCATTCTTTATGGAAATCATTGTCATTATCGTTTATGTAAATCACGATAAATAAAAAAAAACGGAGCGAACGATTACCATAAATGTAATCAGATTATGAAATTTAATGATTACTATCTTTGAAGACTCAAAAACTATTATTTAATAATGGGGACCGGTTTTGTATTCAGAAAACGTCAATGCTCTGCCCGGGAAACGATTTTATGATATTCCTATTATGATCCAAGAGAGGACCTGGATAGCGGACGAGACAAGCCAGTTCTGGACCATGCATAAAGTCGGAAACTCCCGGTCACATTTTTGCTTGGTGAAGGCTCATGATAAAAAATATTTGTTACAAAACTCGATTCGATCAATACAAATCGCATCAACTATTCGTCCGGTCCAGCGATTCTCGATGTTTCGCTCAAAATGGGGAGCCCAGAATTTCAGAGACGCTTTCAACGTTTCGCACAAAGACGTATTAATTTTGCCAAGTTGCCAAAGTTTAAATATACTCGGCGATGCTCGAGCAGAGAAGCATAAATTCGTCTCGAAATGGAGTGAAGAGAAGAAGGTTATAACGATACTTTAAGCCTCTTACGAGAGGCACTCGAACGTATAAACGAAACCGAAGATTGCCACTTTTGAAGAACTTCCAAAGTATCAATACCGCAAAGGCAACTTATCGATTCCTACATTGGGATACGCCGTATGGTGAAAGTCTAAAAAATATTGCAGCGATAAGAGAACCGTTAAGCGTCAACGGTCGTGCGGCTCGATACAAATTTATAATATTACGATAAATCTTAGCAATTTGTGATTGGCCTGGTACCCACCCTAAACAACCCTATTTCTACAAAGGACAACGTATCTTAAAGGATGAACATTTTTTGAAACGTGATACAATTGGTAGCTGGCATCGGTTTATTTACGAAATAATTGCTACAAGAATGATAGTGCAGTTATAGGCAATATTTTAAGAAAGCTCTAACACCGCAAATGCAGCAAGTTGATAATGCACACAATTATTCTATAAATACCACTTATCGTATTGAAATAAGTTGATCTACTTAATTCCAAAGTAGAATTCGTCGACATATAAGGAAGTAGATAGGTATTTGCGGTTGGAGCAACCAACGTTGGGTTTCCTTTTTTACATCTCTTTTCCCAACGGCCCTAAACGGTGGTGCCAAGTACCCGAGAACTACCCCATTCGTCTGCCGGCTTGCCCAACCATTCCCCCGGTCTCCGAACTCGTCTTCGCGCCGCTATTTTTTTGCTCGACCGTCCTCTACGGCCCTCTTTTACTTCCGCCTACCGACGGCTCCCCGGACGCTATTTTCAGCCCATTTCAGCGCTTGCAACAGGCGTCCCATCGTCGGGGTGGTTTCCGGTTGTGTTTCCCCTGCGAATATTCGGTCGGAAGAGCAGTCTAGCCTGCGGTTCCATGCAAGATTGCTCGCGGTAGGTTATCCGGGACGACATACCGACGACCTTGTTCCTAACCTCACTTTTGAGGAGATACAAGGCCGTAGGTCAAACTCGGGTAAATAAACCTCCAGCAGGGGTGCGAAACGTGGTAGGGGTAGTCGAAGGGTGAAGAGGACCTCGCAACCCCTCGCATCTTCCCTTCAAACGCTCACAGAGAAACAGACTGAACGCTTCGCAGATTGAACCGCTTGCCACTTAACCGTGTTACGTCTTTAGACACGACTGCTTTCGAGCCCTTCGCTGCACGCTACCTCATTCCCATCGCTTTCCATCCTCAGCAGGAAACCTCCTCGTCTATTATATAGACACAATTAGTACCGACCGTATACCGTGTACGGTCATTTCACTGGCAGCCTATCGCTATAGTTGACAGAATACGGAATCGTCATAGTGCCCGTTTTCCGAACCTGTAGTCATCCGTTCAAAGCCACGTGTCATTCCGAAACTTCAAAGGAGTTCGTGGAGAGAATCGTAACCAGCAAATGCAGTAACCTACCTTTTTCTAGTTTTCGGCATGATTCGTTCGATATTCACAAAAAAGACTAAAATATGTCGCAACAGAATTATTCTGTTTTTCCTAAGTTTTATTTATTTTGGAAAGTTTATTACGACTTATCGATCGGTGTTGAATACTTCCACGAATTTCCGAGCTGTGTAATAACGAGCCATCGATACAATTTGGAAAATCATATTTCCTCGCAATTGTACGCTACTTGGGTTTTACGTACGATCGAAAAATGGAATATCCTGTTATCCGGGTCGTGAACAATGAGGAGTACGAAATTTATGAAATCCTCTTAATGGATGGAAAAGGCTTTGCAAATAAATTGTTTATAGTCGACTAGCTACGATCATACGAACGTTGCCTCGTTTCGTTGCCGTTCGTGCTTTCCACCGTTTTTGTTAAATAACGATCGGACCAACGTTCTAAACGGATAACACGAGGCCATTTCGCATGGATAATTCGGACACTAAACCAATAACGCATCGATGAACGTCCCAGAGGATGGCAATAATTTCATTTTTAAAACCTCGACTACGCAAAAGCAACGTTTCGTTATACACGCGTCCTGACAACGACCGAGCGACAAATACAGTTTTTTTCTATTTTCGTTATCGTTCGTCGCTAAGAACGGTTATTTGTAGAACCCTACGATTCGAAAGTAAAAACTAATTTATGAAAATGGGATTCGTTCGAGCCGCTCGAACACTCCGCTAGAGGGCAGACGTAGGTGCAAGTGCAGTTGATGGTCGATGAAACGGGAAGCGTTCCGCAGATTTGGAGGGACGGAGGTTTCGTCGCCAGGCCAGGGGAAATGGGTTACGGTTTGGTGATGGAGGTAGACGCTCACTCGTAAAACGAATGAGATCGATCGTAGCCTGTTATAGGGCGGATGAGTACGAGGAGTCTCTACTTGGGACGAGATCGAAGCTAGACGCGCACACCCCGAAGTTGGGAACGGTGGTGATATTCGACGAAGCAAAAAGGGAAGCGGGCGAGGATGGTTTGATGGTTTGATGTCTTTGAACTATGGAAAAGTATACGGACCCAGTAGGTCGAATCTTGGCCACGTCGAAGACGACGAAGAGCAGCGCGGAAACGAGTACGAGGTAACGAGACACGGGGGGGTAAAGGCGGAGGCTCCGAGATGAGAGACGGATAAGTTGGTTGGTACCGGGCGAACTACCGAGTCACCGAACTAGCTATCCCCTTCGTTCTGCCGAGCTAGAAATATCAGCACTGCCGTAACCAGCAGCCATCTTCATCGTTGGCATTCGTCTTGAAGAAATTACGACGGAGAGAGAGAGAGAGAGAGGAAATTAACGACCCGCGGCTGTGCTTTCTTTTTCTCTTCGATTTTATTACCTGAACGATGAGGTCCCACCCCATCGCTTCGACTGTTCCTGTGTACTCTCAAAAAGTAGAATCCATCCAGTCGAAGCGGCGAGGCTTTTCATTGCCGTCTGGAACATAGCTGGTCTCCGTCACACACAAGCGAATAACGACTTGCACCAGTAGGTATTGGAAAAGGAGCCAACGGCTTCAGGGCCATAGACATCTGGGCTCGGTACTTTGCTTTTTTTTCACGCCCTCCGTTCATCGCCGAGCGATCGTGAAGTTGGATAGCTTTTTCATACTCGCACCGCTACCTGAGGTAACATTGGCAATCGATAGAGCTAGATTGACATCGAACTATTTGAACCTTCTCGAACGACCCGAGGAAACATTTTCGACCTTCGTACAACCTGCAGGAAAGAGGCTTCCTTTCCCAAGATCGGTGCTAGCCGGTTATCGAGTATTCAACCGAGGGTACAATATCTGGAATATTCATACGTCAGAACTTTCGATTTACCTCTGAATGGCAGATACTGGACTTTTTCACTAAAAGCAGGCCACGGAGGGCGAAAATAATATCTTCAGACCTTTCATTCAGCCTATTAAGGATACATGCAGCAGGGATATATAAAATTATTCTTCACACTCGCACACTCGCGTGGCAGTACCTTTTAACTACGTTTGTTTCCAACGCACTGAAAATTCATACAACTCAACCTAGAACTCTGTTTCAAATTTGTTTGAAATCTACTTTAATCGGGCATTAAGAAAGATTCCTTTATCATTCTGATTATGCCACAGTGGACACTTGACGGAAGAAATATCGCATTTGGGATTAAAGCGAGTTACGTGGAGTCGAGGCGTTCGACTTGAGATCAAAAGTAGGTTAAGGAGGGTTTCTACGTTCCGTCTGTTTCGCGACAACTCGGGTTCGAAAGAAGGTTTGGCAGGGCTAGAGGAGACTACATTGAATCGACCGAAGGCTTCTTTATGGTAATGTACTCGAGGAGTAGGTTTTGGTAGGCTCAACTACCAGACTGTCGGTTTATGCATTGCAAAAGAAACAGGTTTTGCCAGGTTCAAAGGAGGCTCTAAATTTTCACTCGGCGATCTGTTGGAAAAACTGGACGTCTTTTTTGTGTTGTAGAAATATATACCATCATATAACAAAGTCGAAACAAGCATTGTCACGTTGATTACACACGGCTATGAATTTAGGCCGTTTAAATTATACACGTGTGTTATTTCATGCGTTATATTTTTTGCATTGTCATTTTTTTTCGATATTTTTCGATGAAACTCGTTCGGTATCGGCTGTACCGGCATAGGTTTTCCGCAGTTTTCCTATACCTGTGCCAGAAATGGCATGGTGAATATGGTACAGAGGAGGAAAGTCGACTGCGGCCGCAAGGTGTGGGAAACAAACGGAAAGAGGAGGAAAAAGGATTAGAGAAAAGAAACCGCAGGAAACATAGGGAAAATGAAAGGAACAGAGGAAAAAAGTAAGGAGAAGAGGACAAAAAGGAAATAATAATGAGAGGGGGCTGTAAAAACCCGAAAAGGGTGTACGGGTAGGAATAATAATAATAAAAAAAAACATACTCGACATATATCTCTGACTATTATGAGTTTATTCACTTATAAAAATACATGAAAGACATACATATGTAGTTCTGTAAAAAAGTGATTAGCAATTTTCATTCCATCTGTGAAATTCCTGTCGTCTGGGAATAAATGAACTTACCTAGGTTGTGTCAGCTTGAAACAAAAAATAGGATGAGGAAAAATAGAGGTTTCTACTTACGTAAGTTCTTGGGAACTAGTACTCCCTTCTGCGACGCGACACGCATTAGATTTTCGTTGAAGTACAAAGTCATTAATTCACTGAAGGAAAAAAGCTTTTAATTATAACATGAGATCACGAAACATAAAAACCTACCACGAAGACCGCCATTTTATTGCAGAATAAAGCTGATAAATCTGAGTTTGTGATTCTCAAGATCCAATCCTATCAAGGCACAATAGTTTCAGTGCAACTTTCAACTGTATCGAAAATAAGGGTTAAACATTTCGGGCTGGCTGAACGAAAACAATGTGTCCAAACTTTTCCAAACGTTCGGAATTGAAAAATAAAATTATCATGCACCCATAGGCAATCGAAAATCTTCAATGTCCTTTTTGTGCCCTTAAGGGATCTCTACCCTAATTATACGCGTAAAAAAAAGCTATTTTCACGAATACTTGTGACGGGTTTGAATGATAAATATTGATATAAAAAGTATTAGGCCTAAAAAAAAACACTCATCAAATACACAACACAATTTGAGTATGGCACTTTTAAATATATATATTTTCGAAAAATGTAATTTAAAAAAATCGATTTTAACAAATTCTAATCAGCATAGGTCCCTCAGGGAAAAATTCATCTTAATGTTCCGTTCGACCTTCATATTTCTGAAGTCCCTCTACTCTCACATTTTTCACGCTCCATCAGCAGCGTCGTTTTGCAGTCTTCGATTTTTTCCATTCGTCTCAGCGACCGATTTATTCAATACTCGATGTACGCGATACTCGTGTACATGCGTAACGCCATTTCTCGAAACTGTACGAGGCTTCCATTGACTTCACCATTGTAGCTGCTTTCTTTTTGCGACGCGGTGAAACCCGTCGTAAATAAAGGGCATCACTGCGAAGCGACTATGGCAACCCTATCAAGTTTACCTCGTCGGGCGTAAAAAAAGATGGAGTCTGTAGAACTCAGCCGAGCTCTATTCACCATACAACGGAATAAAGTAAAAGCATAAAATGTAAAATGGAGTCTAAATGATTTTTTATTAACAATGTCACTATTGAACATGGATTTCAAGTCTGTTTATGATTGACAAGGCTAATGGAATCGCTCGTAAGAAAGCCATAAGTTTTCACGATGATTAGTCTGCTCCACTAACGATGCTGTACAAGTATTTCAAATCCGAATTCGCACGAAATTCCACAAGCAGTTTGCAGATCCAGTATGTTTGAGTTTGTTCGAGAGACCAACGAAAGTAAACAAAAAATCGGGAAAAGAAATTGAAGTCTCAAAGGAATTTCCAGGGCTGGTTTCTTCGATGTTTCGCCGTCACAAGCATACACTTTTCTCATCGTCCGTTCAATGTCTTCCATCCGCCTCGGCATCATTAAAGCCACTGCCGTAAAGCTCAGAGCATTCGTGGATGATGGGAGGGAGTGCTACGGGGCGAGCGTTGAAAAGTATTATCACGAGGGTCGGCAGAGCGGAATACGACCGCCTATATATCATACCACAGTGATAAGGAGGACGGAGCAGAAGCGGCTAACTCATTCAGTGTGCACCGAAGCGACGCAGGGATTCGCTCAGGGTGTTAGTTACAACGTAAATTGACGCGTCGTGGATCTTGGAGCAAACATCGAAAGCTACCATAGCTGGTAGCAACGCCAAAGCTATTTACGTCTATGGGTGCACACGCGAATGACAGGTCCCTCGGTGTACATCGGCTGTTCAAACCCAGGGTTCTTTGGGACGCCGATTTACCGTTACGCATTCGTGAATATCATACTTTCGAAACTTTCCCTCCGCGTACTTATGTGCTACTGAGGCTGGCGTATAGAAGGTGCAGCTTGAAACCCGAGCGTTTTAATAAACTTCCCAGGGGTTTCCAGAGGGTTCCACCACCGCACTGTTTCATTGGCCCTGCCTGAACCGCGGAAATTGAGAGAGGGCGAGAGAAGGAGGAAAGGGGAGGATGTTCGAACGCTAGTAAAGGATGGCGAGACTCGGGGACCGTCAACTGCAGCAAGCTTGGCTTGAGAGTTGAGTAAAATGTGGTCGGAGGCTTTCCAACTCGCAGTATATATGTTCCGGTGAAAGTCAATGGTAGACGGTTAGCGAAACACGTGTTAACCGATCGTAAGTACACGTAGCCTGAAATTTACCAAGGGGTCGTGTGCCATTGCAAAATAAAGGAGACATCGCTATCCAACCACCATAAAGATGTGGGTGATCAAAGTTCTCATATGTTTGGATAATTGTGACCCTTTGGGACTCAACGTCCAAATAAGATTCAAATGATGCAAGATTCTTGAAGTGTCCAATGGTTCTCCAATCCATGCTCCTAATAACGACGCTTCCTTGATTGGAAAGCAACGATAGATGATTTTTATTAATCATCAAAGCTGTTTTTAAATCAATTCGTAAAGCAGTTTCTTACTTGCGGCTGAACAACGCACTCGGTGACATCCCTCAACATATTTTTTCGTGAAATCTTATCTCTACGGTAATCCCATTTCCTCGTGTTATCATCCGGTACTTTACCGGAAAAAACAATCATACAGCACTCTTCCTGAAAGAGGATACAGGAATGAGAGGATTCTCTTTATTGCTCTGGAGTATTAAGCCGGTGGAAAAAAGTACGCGAGAGAATTGATGCCGGCTGTCTGCACCCCTAATTGGAGGCAACTAGCGGTCATAACCGTAGAGAGAAATTGCGTATGTAACAGTTACTTTTCAAGGGCAATTTACGTGGGTGAACTTAGGCGTCGATGTGACAGGTATAGCACGTGCAACAGGTGCGACGATACGGTGGTAATAGGCTGAATAATAGAACGCCACCCTGGGACCACCAGTCCAGTACGGTCCTGCGCCCTAAACTCGTAAAGGGTGTAAAAAGGATTGCGGCTGCGAGTTCGCGTTTTCGAGCGGACCGAATTACGTCAATACAAGTTTTATAAATCCGAAGTTTGTTGAATTGATTGATGAGGCATCGACAGGGGCTACCATTATCTGAGTGACACGGTTCAACACCATTTCATTCCCATTTTGCTTTTTCCTTCGCTGAAGGAAGTCTGAGAATTCAAAGACGAAAACTGAAAGCCTCAATTATTCTTCCAAAATAGACCTAAAGTATATAGTTCGATCAGTAACGATTGAAGTATTTTTGATTTGCCAAAATGGATCTACGAAACGAAAAAAATTAATACGGTCCATCCTCACTAATTCGAACATGCATAACTAGAAATTCTGGATACCTCGATTTTTTTTTACAAGCTCTTCAACCTCGCATAACTCTCAACGTTTCTTCCACATTTCCAATTTTTTAACGATCCCTTGGATCTCCCATAACCGTCAACGTTTATTTTACCTCTCGAAGGTTTTACTTAAAAATATTCAAGGTTTAATTTACAAGTAAAATGTGGAAAGCATTTTACTTGTAAATATTTTGAAGTAATATAAAAATTCTTGATAAACCAAAGTTTTCAATGTTTTGGACGATATATTGATCATATATAAGTTATGGCGTTGCGAACCTTGATAAGTCGAAGTGATGCAACGATGCCTGCTGTAAGTCTACGATTCGCAGGAAAAAACCTTTCATGGTTTGTACTATACCGAGGTAATTATACAGCGGAGTCGCTGGTGTTACATCGGCTGTTATAAAAAAAAATAAAATTATGTTTTATTTCGCTGACTGTTGTCCCCATAATAGTCAGCGAGAGTGAAATTTAAATGCAGTACAAATTCAGTAAAATTAGAACTTCTATAACTCGAAGTTGATGATTTTCAACTCGAACTTAAATTTCATACGGAATTCAAGACCCCGTGCTTATTTTATTGAAAAAGTAAGTCCTACCGAATATCATGTGTACATAATCAAACGAGCTTCCACGTAATTTAATTTCCGTTGAAATCTGATAAAGTGGGATCCGAACCCACAGGCTATCAGGATGTTTAGGCTCGTAGGTAAGCGTACCAACGAGCGAACCAGGATACCGATTGCACGCGTGTATTACTCGTACGTATGCAATTGCTTCCTGTCAAACTGCGAGCTCCAAGTTCGATGCCAGGTTGCACGTACCAATTCAAATAAAAATGATCAAAATCGTATCGGTATTGTTCAAATCGTTTATTAAAAAGAAACAATTTCATGATTCTCTATTGTCTAGAAAGACACTATATTTTCTGCTATTCTATGCAAGACGTGGAACTTGAACATTCTGAAAAAGGAAAAGTGTTCTGCTAATATTTGACGATTACTGGATTCGTAAGTGAATCCTATATCGAATTTTCTTCAAGGAAAATTCCATCCGTCGATATCGAAAAGAAGCTACCGGAAAATAATTAACTTCAGCGAATTTTCGACTGAATTATCGGAGACTGTGATAGTGCGCGATTATTACAAACGCGACTTTCGGAATTGGAAGCCTATAAGAGAGTAATAAGTTGCCACAAAGGAGGACGAAGTTAGACTCGTTGTTAATTCAAATATTCTGTCCGGAACATCTTCACTAGCTTTCTTCATTATGTATAAGACGGAAACTTTGCACTTTCCTAAACGAACCTAGTATTAAATCAGTTCACTGACTGATAAAGTATTGAGCTTTCAATCAAACATCTTTTAGAACTTTTTAAAGTGTTCCTACGTACGACTTTTATTAACGGTAGGAAAATACAGCGAAAAAAAAAAATAATTATTCGAATAGTATTTAATAATAGTCAAATAGTATTAAATAATTATTCAATATACTTTTCGGTATAGCCCAAACACTATCATTTCATACAATACAAAAATGAATATTATATCTAAATATAATACATTTAAAAAAGAAACATAAAATTCACAATTGATCTAATACGAAATCTGATACGAAAAAAGCATTTCGAGGTATCGATTTTCAAATATGAAATAGATAAATAATTGTTAATAAGTTCATGTCGCGATTAATGCGGTTGATAATTACAGTAGAACCTCCATCATGCGAACTCCCACTATCCAAAATCTCTTTGTAATCCGAACAGTGACACGCTTCATCCCTACGGTCTATCGTCCGAACCGTGACTTTAAATTTTATTACTATATACATTTTTATCGATTTAAGCTTACGATGTTGATATCAACACGCGGACTCAAGTTTGCTTGCGCTCGCGCGCGTCGGTTGAACATCAGTTCCTGGCGACGCGAGAAGGGACGTAAACGGTCTTCACGCTCGAATAGAAATTAGCATACGTTTATCAGCGAAGCGCTAGTTTCGTAATTGCGAACTATCCAGGTCTTTCTGCTTTAGCGACCGAGAGATTTAGCTGGTAAAAAAAGAGTCGCGAACAAACGCCGTACAAACATTTAAAAATGTTGTATTAAAATATCTCAAACTAGACGTTGAATGATTCGTTTGAAAATATTTCCTTCAAAAATATATTTTGACTTCGTAAGCAAAGAAAATCCGTTTTTCATTTTTTCTGTACGCAATATATACCTTCCCATGTTTATATTCGATGCAGTAGAAATAAATCCATGATTTTTACTACATCGTGTACTTGGCATTCTTATCACACCACTGACAGGATCCGCCTCCATTGGGTGAATCGAAGGTTTCAATGCAAGAAAAATATCAAGTAATTATAATCAACTACAATCCACCAATCTTTCGAGGATATTACTGTTGGGTATTCGCGGTCTACTTTTACCGTACCATCACCGCAACAGGGCCGGTCACTAAAATTGAAATATCCCGGCGAATACCAATCAATCGACTGGAGTACTGCTGACGATGTCCAGTTGTATTTTTAGATTCGCTTCTTCGACAGGTCGCGATGAATTTTTGGGGATATGAATAACTGAGCTCGGAGGGAACGTCGAATTGAAAACTTTCGAAATGCATTCACCTGTAATTGGATGGAACAAGTTCGCGTCACTAAACTTTGGGAAGGTAAGTTATGACGGAACAAGATAGTCCGCGAAAAGCATCCTAACGGATAACATCCCGTTGCAGTTTACAAAATGCTGAAGCGTTTAAAGTGTACCTTCGTCTGTGCGTTCGCAAAATGAAAACGCACGAAGTAGGAAAACAGCGAAAAGAGAATGGAGGATAGCATGGCATTGGAGTATGTACAGTGGTAAACGGGAAATCTCCAGACGACAGTGAAAACTTGAAATTCTCATCTCGAGGGCATGTTCCACGGATGCACTTGTGTACACGTACTTACACGCACCTATACACACACGCGTGTATACTAGGATCGTTGGAATACAACTTGTAACAGCCTACACTTGGCATCTCGAGTGAATGTAGAACGCTGATGTTGAAGAGGGAACCGAATAGGCAGACGATAATAACACGTCTGCGTATACCCGGCCAAGCCAACTGATATCGTAATATTGATATCGAAGTCTACCCTGACGGTTGGTAAATTCACGCGGGGCAGCTACCACGAGTTCCTCATCGGATTTCGAACGCAAACTCTGGTTGGCGCGCGATAGTCTTGAAGGATTCTCGTATGATCGGTTAGCCATCGAATCGTCCCTTTTGGAGAATACAGGGCCAGATGTTCGTTTCGATGAGTCGTTGAACAGCAACCCCAATCGTTACGCAACGTCCAATGTCTACCGTTCCAGCTATGTTATTACGGATGACTCTAGTTTCAGCCTCCGAATGAAATCCAGAATCAAATGACTCCGCAATGATGGATGCATGTTCGCGACGGGTTTAAAAGCCTTCCCGATCAATCCAAACAATAATTATGTTCGCTGGAAGCATTGTCCAGAGAAGTTGAAGCGTCATTCGGGTGGAACGGTCAAGTCGGGTGTCGGTTGCTGTCCGGTGCGGGCGGTACAGCACGAAGATGCAACGGGAGTAAGGCCTGCGGAGAGACAGGATGTAAGCCACTCCGTGGGTATGCCCGCCAACCGGATGCGAAGGACTCGCATAGAAAAAGAGGGAGAAGCGGAGAACGCAAACGCGGAAAATACTCCGCGCTTGTGAAGGGAAGGGAGACCGAATGCGTTGGTGGACGTCACGTAGAGAGAGAGAGAGAGAGATAGAGCGAAACAGGGAGAGATAGGAAAAAATCTCGGACGAAGGGTGGTGAGGAAGGCGGAGGGTTGCAATCGACTGTGAGGGAGAAAGGGAGGGAAACAGAGGGAGATAGAGAGAGAGAGAAGTGGGTGCAAAACGTGGAAACGAGGGAAGAGGAGCGTTGCATCGTGCATGGAAGAGGTCGAGTGCGCCGGAGGGTTGCTCGCGCCGCCGTGCTTGCCGCGTTAACAGTGAGCTCGGAGGGGTTGACGGTGGCGCCGTAGACTATCGTCGAGGCGACGCCGCTACTGCGTCGGCGGAGGTGAGGGGCGGCGGTAGTGGTGGCAAACATAAAATGCCTCGCACATGCCTGGTGCATTCATTAGGGGGGATGCGTCCGTGCAGCGTTGACGTATTTCTGCATAAACACAGGCGAGTCTAAAGAAGTCCACCCCGAGTCGCGTTTCGCAGTGTCGCTAACCACCGTCGCTTCCATCTTCGATCTTTCCCCCGTGTCGATCGCGTTGCGTCATTCCCGCTCCCATCAACGCCGGAACCTCACTGATTCCTATCTCGCAAAACAGCTGTCAAAGTTGACGTTTATATCGAGTCGGAAGTCCGCCGTGTAGCGGAAACTTTTATTTCGAGCGAGGACGGCTTTCGATACATTTTTCTTCGTAGAATCAATGGAATTTCATTAGAGTCATTGTAGCCAGCAGTGTTTTCCCTCCATAATGTAACTAGACGTTTCTATACGTGTGTCATCCCATATCGCCCGCTGGTTCATGCACCAGCGTTTAATTCCACTTGGCGGTTCAATCATTCGACCGAAATACGCCTGCCTGGCGATTATCCAACGAGGCTGCTTTCCCTAGAGCCCACTTTGGTGTCTTTAACGTCACCCGACAGCTGGACTCTGAGCGGCTAAGTGCCGAGAAAGAACATTGGTAGCTTCAATAGCATCTTGGGTGTTCGCGGCTATCTCCATTCTCGGCTTTCAAACTTTTCTTTTTTTTTTTTTGTTTTTGTTTTTGTTTCATGTGCGCGTGTGCTTCATTCCGAAATCCGTAGAACTTTATGCAGACTGTTTCGAAGAGACCGATTAAAACTCTTATAACTGTTAGTGATACGAGGACACGAGAACACTTGTGCGCGTTTACGCAAGACATTCGTTCGCGAGTGCGGTGTCGCGATAGTAACGACCAATCACATCGCACATAACAGATGCACCGGAAGAGAGAAGAGGAAAAGTTTCAAAAGTTCGAAACGTCGCGACGTCGGTGAGCGATTCGTCCGCATCTCGGAAGATCGCGCTGTCGAACGCTTCTGAAGATCATCAACGGAAGATTCACCCAACTCCGACTGCTACGGTCCAACTTCATCCTATCAGAATTTGAACGGGCCGGTCGTCATCGCCGGTCCTTCGGGGGCCTTCCCCCCGAGAAGATTTCATGTTCACAAATTTTAATATACCAGGTAATCGATGTCACGTTGTACGATGAGAGCGTAAATTCACTATCCGTATCCTTCTTCCGCTGATCAGCATTCTTTCGCGATTCATTGCCAATCCGCGTTCTTCTTTCCTTTTTTGTTTCTGTTAAAATCGAGTATTTTCTTTGCAATAAAAAAAAAAAAACAACCGAATTTCGTTAACTTCGAAGTAACAGCCTCTGTAACGTTTGCCGTTCGAATTGTCGTTAGCATTGAAATTCACGAAGCGAAGAACCGCGCGCGCCTCCACGTGCTTTCGATACAGTCTTTCGCGATGTACGGTTTTACCATCCGCAACACTGAAGACGTCACTACCGGAAGATTTAGCGACTACTCCGTTCCACTTTCACGGTGGGAATTGCCACGAGATGCTGGATGAAACAAGTAATCCGCGTTTCACAATTATTAATGCAAATGTGTGAGAATGAGCCAATACCGAATCTGTCGTTTGAGTCGATGAAGAAAAAGGGAGTTGAGAGAAAATGGAATAATAATGGATGGGCTAGCTTGTAAGGGTTTCGGAACGACTTCATAAATAACGATGAGAAGAATCCCAATAATCGCAATAATAAATGACGCTACGTATCGATGTGCAGATTAACAAAAGGGCATTCTCCGATGGTGCAAATAAATGAAATATTTCAACGTTCGATATTTAGGAAAGCTCGAATCTCGAAACATTGAAATGAGAAAAAAAACGAGGAAAAGAAAGAGAAAGAGAATCGAAGGGATGGCCGATTGATAAAATCTAATAATTCCGCACATACTGGAATCAATCACTAAAATTCTATTGTTCTGTTTTGTAATCCTTCATGATGTAAAAGTAACGTAGATGAACGATGCACCTTTTTAGTTTCGTGTTCGACGTTCCTTACTATGTTTGAAAAACCTTCCACCCTCCAAATCCTTTCACACTTGGTTCGCAAGCCCACACTTATCATTGGACGACATCCAACTCCTGAAAGATCTTCAGACTCCTCACCGCCACGATTTCCTAATGTACTCGTGTATCACGCGTGAAATATGAGAAAGGAAACTGAGAAAACGCGTGCCAATAGAAGTAGTTGTTATTTTACTTTTTTATAAGTTTCAGCTGTCGTACGATCAGAGTAAAATTTAGTAAAAGTAACTTTGAGTAATCAGCGGGATTCCGCCGGTGATTCGTTACGACGAACCGCTCGTTTGTCGTTTTTCAAAAAAATGTACGAGTCGCTTTGAAACGTTGATCAATTATTGCCAAATTGGACGTTAGTCGGAATCAAATTTTCTTTCAAAAGAAATTTCTTCCGCTTGCCCTTTGAGAAAACGTTTCAAGATTCTTTGGAACAAAGATCTGACGTTTATTCTTTGGAACAAAGATCTGACGTTTATTTTTATCATTCTCTGGTAACACAAGTCAGATAATAAAAAATTGATTTTCTTGGTGCCGGATAAATTTGTATAATTATTTATCAAATGCCTACTGGCGACCGGCTAGTTTCATCTTACCTCGCTGTATTATCTCATACCCAACATTTTAAAGTACATTCCCTAAGATGGAATGTTGGTTGTTTCCGTATCTTTTTTAGATGTTGATTACAGGCGTACCGGATATATCGTTTGGTTCGAAAATTCAATGCCACGAGATATGTTCTTTGAAAATCCCATTGAATTGTTTACGAACAACTTTGGTCGATAAACGACGCGTATCCGTAACGCTGAAAGTGGTCGAGGTTGCGCGGCCGTGGGGTTTTACAAACGTAGTTGTTTCAAACATGGTCTTCGACAACAACACGTAAAATCGCAGGCGGTCTTCCCGTTACGCCCGGAGGTCTACAAACGAGTCATATATGTACCGTTTGAGGATTCTCCGACCGCACCAACCGATAACCCAAACAATATCCGCGGGGGTTTAGTTTACAAGGAGTCGTCAACTATGGACATCCATTCGCACGAGACTCCCCGCAATTTCCGGCGGGGTTCGTTTCGTTTCATTGGATTCAACGTTCGATGTATGACATTGGGGATCGAGGAGACCCCAGCCTGACTACGCTAATGGAAAATTGGAGCTTGGTAAATTTTTGTTTCGCGGTATTGGCGTGTTATTGAGTATCCAGTAACATGCCAGGATTGGAAGTTCGTCGAGGAATTTGTTCGGAATATCTGGATCCTACCACACACCCATAGTGAATGGGATTCGGGACGTAATCCTGATTGGAATGAAAATGAATTCCACGTTATTCGCTTATTGACCTAGGCTAAGAATTCTTCCTTCCAATAGAAATATGTTCAATTAAATCATTCGTACAGTATCCGTCCATTGGATTTCAATGGGGGAAAACTGATTAGAACTCGGTGGAATTATGCCGCCTGCGGTATCTATCAGGAAGTAGAAACACGTATGGGAAACCAATGGAATCCCTGCGACAAATTCTGTACGGGAGACAGCAGCGATTCACTCCTAAACAAGTGAACTCGCCAGACACCGTATCGGCATTAAAATCCAGGACAGTAATTCGTGCCGCATAAACACTAACCGACAGCTTCACAATCGTAACAATATTGTTTCGAATCACAGGGACGGTCTCTGTCCATCGAAAACTGTACCGGAAACGCGACGTGTATTTCGGTATCGCGCGGACCTGTTAAAACACACCAAAGTGCGACAGAGATACGTCAAAACGAGACCGCACTGTTGAAGTACGAGAGCAATATGCCGAGCACGCGTTTACGGAATATTTGTCAACATGCTCCCACGAGAATCGAACAGTCTCGCCAAAAGATCGCGACGGAATTATGTCGGGAATTTGTTTCTGTTCCATAACTATCTCCCGCTCAATCGGAGGGCCTCGTGATTTTAGCTCCAACTTTTCCACTAAAAATCCAGTTGTTTTCATTGGAAAAAGTTTCGCGTTGTCACTTTTATCGACACTCTTCTAGATCAACCTTAACCCTAGGAATACACTCAAGTTTTTAGCTCCTTTATACATACAGCAATTGTGTGGCGTGATCAACTTTGGAATACCGTAGTTTTTTTAAAATTACATCTATATAAGCGATCTATTTCGTTTTTGTTAAAAAATAAATGTATGGCCATAAAATATGGATCATTTACTGAAAAAAAAAAAAAATTGCCTATTTACCGAAATACAACAATTGGAAAAAAGTCATGGGTCAGATTGACCCAGTACGCGTATGTAGGTTGGAGGCGGAAGTGTGCACTCGAAAGGTTAAAAAATCAAACTTTTAGGCAAATTCCTGTGAAGAAAGATTATGTGTTCGATCGATCTTTTGACGGAGAAAGCTGTTTCCGTAAATGAAATGGTTTTACGTAAGAGTAGAAACGAGACTACTGCAATTTTGGTTGAGTCCATGAGACCCAATAGTGTCCCTTTATAGTTGACCATTGACGATGAAAAAAAAGAACAGAAATCACAAGGAAAGTTGTTCAAAGCTATTGAGAGTAGAAACCCAAACTACACCTTCCAAACTGTACGAAAAAAGCCCCTACACAGTACTTTAGGGTTTTTCAAATGAATAATGAACTAACGAAGCGTTCATCGTAAAGAATGTTGTTTTTTTCATTGGATTGCTGAAAAACTGAACAATGGAATAAGATATGTGAGAAAAATGTAACATGACCATTTATCTATGAAAAATGAGATTGGCAAGGCAAGAAAGAGGGGCTTAATATTTATCACCAAAAACGTGAGGTTCCCAGGACCGGTATGCAGGCTGCTAGGGTTAAACACCTAGGATTGTGGGAGCAGGTAGACAGAGGGAAGTAAACGCTTAATATCGTTGGGCTTTGTGTCGACGCGTGAAAACGGCTAATGTATTTATCTCTCGCGAAGTTTAGGGTCGTAGTGACCAAGGTTCGTGGGTCTGCTCCAACCTCCATTCCTAAAAGTGACATATCACGGGTACTATCACTTTCGGCTCGATGTATTTATTCTTCATAGTGGAGATAGTGGAAATAAATTTTATTCTTTCAGTTGGTTCGTTTTATCGCGGTTCACGACCTCTCCAAGCTCAAAAAATAAAATACAGGGTCGCTGATCCCTGATCATTGCTGATGAGTAATGAGCCTACGAAAAAAAAGGAGCTAATTAATCCGCGATTATCAAAACTAACTTTTCCATTGAATAGTGACAATTTCCAGTTTTCCATCTTCAATTGCATTTTCCTAATCAATGAAGACCTAGATTTATCCTGTTCAAGCAACAAACCAGCATTTTCCGTATGATACACGACTTCTTCCAGGTTTCTTTACATTTGTCTATTGTAAAATGTGGGCTACAGTGAAACTCCCATTTTCTACCAACTCGATTTGTTTTTTAACGATTTGTTTTTTAACAGTTAACGCCCAACTTAATTGCTGTGGGCGTTAACTGTCCCCAGTCTTTGAGTTTGACGCGTCGGCGCAATTATACTGTGTTTACTACTCACGATCTTACATACAGATCTTGAAACTTCGACGATTCGGCTGTTACGAATAAACAAAATAAAATTGTTTCTCGTAGCTGCCTCCATTAGGGCACAATCGGTTCTTTGGAAAAAAAAGTACTCAATTATCGAATTCTAGAGCAACCTTTTTGATCCGCAGCAAGTTCCTTTTATGAACGCAGTAATTTTTTACTAACGTTAAGGGCGTTTATCTCGAAACTAAATTTTTCAAGTCGTCAAGTTAACGGGAGTAATACAAGTGGTCCGGTAATTCCTAATAGACTTCTTATGATCATCAAAAATGTTGATAATCCGAAATTGACATCGAATAATGATTGCCCCCATCGCGCAGGCGCGTAACAAACCGAACAAATTTGGTTGTTGTACGCAGTAGTACGCGCATGAGTACGCGCATACTCCCACCATTTGATACTCCTCAAAAACTCGCAAGCCACGCCCCTTGGCTCGAACCCAATTTCTTACCACTGTTCCTCCCCTGGTTGAAAATCGAGGCCTTACTGTATCATCGATCATTCGGACTTTCGTCAACCTATGCCCGGTAATCCTGCGTACTGTAGGTTTTCATGTTTGCCTTGAAATATTATTCGATGAGAATTGATGTTTTTTTGATAGAATAATAAATGCTATTCTGAATAAAATTTAAATAAAGTTTTTATAAAATACCAAACTTCTGATCAATTCCCGAGTGATATATTTAAGTTTACTGCAACATCATAAACTAATGAAACCGCATCGGTCACCCTCTACCTCTCTTTCTCTTTCGGCTCTTTAAACTGCATGGGTCTGAAGTTCGTAACGTTGCTACGGAACGAAAATTAATTTCTTTTTTTAATTGTTAATCGAGTGATAAACTGAACAAATCGCATCTAATTCAACACCTTAAAAGGATCTTACTCCGTAAAGGCTGAGCTCTATGAAACTCAGCCTTCAAGGAGTAAGATCCGAATGGAACGATGAACACGTTCCTAGTCACATCGAAATTTCAAAATCTAATTTCTCCCACACTATTCAACCGCTTTGCTTGAAATTTATCGTGTATATGCAGGACGCTTGCTCTAAGAGGAACATGCTCGGCATTTACCAAAATTTTGAAAATAATTGTGCAAGAGCGGAGAAATTGGTTTTCGAAATTTTTCACACAAATGTACCACCAGAGCTCAAAATCTTATCGACCATCAAGAAAATTCAGTTAAACGATTTTCACACTCGCGGCGCAGCGGTTCGCATTCTCCGTTTTTACCGACCGCGCTTGGATCGTTCCGAAAAATCAATATACTTTTTGACTCGGCACTTGTCAATTGTTCACTGCGTAACCTCCGTTCTCTAATTCGTAACCTCCGTCGCTACGATAGCTGACGTAATCTGCAGCAGGGAAAAATGTCCAAAAAGTATTCTAGAATGGGTTTTTCTCATTTTCCCAGTCTAATCTTGCACTTTCGGCAAAAACTCGGGCATATTCGTAATCAGCGGAAAATTTCCGATCAAATACACCCTTTTAATACTTAAAAAACGGAAAAAAAATTTTTT
>JAPYZI010002185.1:0-37993 GCA_030523105.1 Ophioninae sp. A BG-2022a | reverse complement strand
AAATGTGCTTTGCTAACAATATATGAACAAAATCATTCACTTACCTATAGGTTTCGACGAAAGAACTACAATTTTACACACTTTTATTATATTTTTATAGAATTCAAACTTTCAACGAATTTCGACACGTCACTTTCACCGGCACACGAAATTTGATTTTGCTAAAACTACTAGTTCCGCCATCTATGATTTGTATTTGGTATTAAAATGTTCGGTGCGGTATGTTACAATGCAGTGATATTCATTTGAATGATCTAAAATGTTTAGTATACATTTTACCGGGATTGTTGAGGTTCGTTACAGAAATGTCACACGAGTCTATAAAGGGTTAAGGCCTTAGGACACTTTAGAAATCGAAAAAATAGGGTTTTTGGGGATTTTTTTTTCAGAAATACTACAAAATAAATTGAGATCTCAAAAACGGGATATTATCATACATATCAGTGACTGTTTACAATCATTTTCGTAAAACGATTAATTTCAGAATGGCGGCTGTGCAGCGTTTTCGCGGCGACGTCTCCTTTTTTTTCAGGGTTCACGGCCGAACTAACCCTGTAATTTTTTAATCATAATGAGCCAATGAAATTTTTTTTAATTATATATAATAACTGCTATGGAAGTACTCAGGAATTTTGCGATATATTGATTTTCGACAAATGGCGCAATTCTAACGCGGAAAGTGAAATATTTGTCGAAAAAATTGTCAGATAATTGTTAATAGCAAATTAACTATGCGATATAAAAAAATCTTACGTACTTAAATAGGAAATGTATTTTCCAAGATATATTCAAAATTTCAAGTAAATCTGTTGAAAATTGTCTGAGTTACGAGTCCGGTCACCTAAAAATGCACTTTTGAGATAAACGCGTTTGAAGTTTGGCCATAATCCTAAACCCGGACATAATCTTTTAGGACATCATTTTTGAAACGCAAGGGGACTATTAAAAATAAGAAATAACAAATCTTTTTTTTTTTGTTTTTTTTTTTTCGAAAATTTTGAGGTCACCGTACGCCTTAAGCCAAACTGTTATGAAAAAAGTTCATCGAGAATTTTCGCACTAATCTAGTCTGCGGATGTAGAGTTCTGATCCCTAAAAATTGAATCGTCGAGTTCCGATGCTGAGACTCGAAAATAAATGATTCGAACACTCATTTGATGTGTAATTCGTAATAAATTTGCCATTCGCGTGTCTGCATTATCTTGACCTATTTGACATACAAGTATAATTCGAACTGTTATTGAAAGACTTCTATGATCTTTGAGTCAAATTTGCGATAGAAGATTATTAAGGATGATATGAACTAAAAAAAAAGTAATATTAAGGGAAACGAAAGGATTGAGTTCGTCCTGATGACGTTTAAGTTTTCATCATTGCGATGAAACTAAAATGATATTTTTTTTCCAAACTTTCTTGTTGCAGAACTTAGACCCGCAAATTACACAAAAAGTTTGTATTAGACGTAATAAAATAAAATCCATGATTTTTCCGATAGATTTGAAAAATTATGGATTTCTGTTCATTACACCTAATATAATAAAAGATATAGAAAAGTATATCCGTTGCGTTCGAACGATGAGAACATAACAATTTTTTCTTTTTGTCAACCGACGATAGTTTCACTCCCACTCTGCTAAAATACAGGTGATATTGTCAATCTATTTCCGCATCTCGTGGGCTTCCGAAAAATGCCTTTCCACCTCAAGGGATACACCTCATCTTCTTTGAAGCCTTTCTTTTTATTTCGCTTTTGGATCCTCTTCCTCTTTTGCCTGCCCTCCGTGCATCTTCGTAGAAGTATAATTCGATAATTCACGAAATATCTAATGGTTCACTCTTGTAGACGTATCTACAAGAGTTCTTGACGTACAGGCTGTTACTTTCCCGTGTACTATTCCCTAGCACTCTTACAAGCAAGATAAGGTGCCTAACGCTATCACGTGATACGGAGCGACTTCCATGAGCTTGAATACGATCAATTTATGCCCGCCCTACTTACAATTGGTAACAGATATCGCAACTGGAAACGAAGCTAATGAATTTAGCCGTAGTTGTTACAAGCTACAGGTTACAACTACAGGCTAAAAGTTTTCATCTACCGTTACCTTATAACCTGCAGGTAAAAACTAAGGCACCGATTACGTTAACGGTCAACCGTTCTAGGCATAATTTTTTGTTTAAGTGATCGGATTTCAGGATTGCGCGACTCTATTGCGTTGCATCGCCAAAGTATTCACCCCCATCCGGGAACATGTATTCCGGATACAGAAGACGGTTAAGTAGTAAAAGCGAATCACGCGTGGAATTTCTGGCACGTACCGGATCGGCAATAGGGTGCCAGCCCTTTTTCCAGCTCGCAATATTGATCAGCGAGGTTTGAAGTGGAAAAGCTCTCGCGTCTGTTGGCGATGGTTGCTGGTGATGCAGCAGCTTAGCTGCTGCCAACACTGCCACACATTTAAGTTGGTACGCGTACTTACAATCGAATACACACGGGCGCGGACACGCTCGCAGGCGCACACCCGCGCACAGGTCGGCGAACAAACGCGCGAAGAGGGTACACAAATATGTCTAGTATCTCGTTCGTAATTCCCTAACGATCGACCTACCATCTTTGTGCAGCTAAACAGATAGGAATACCTTCAAATATATAATAATGAATGTTTCGGTAGAAGACGCCTGGGAAAAAAGCAAATCGTGTACGGATGGAAAGTAATAAACACGGTTAACTAGTCGATATCGCTTGATTTTCTACGTTTTGCCACCAGAAACACTTACCAGTGCGGGAGCACCTAAAATCAGCATACAAAAAGACCCTTCTAGTCTACATACAAAAGCGGAACACACCGAAGTGTGGAAAATGTCCCTGAGAAAAAACCAAACGATCCGTTTTTAGGCTACAAAATCCAATTATTACAGGCTAAAAACTTATGAATTGTTTTTTTTTTAGTGTTAATGAAGGGTAAACGAAGGTTGTTAATGAACGGTACGAATGAGCTGTACGTGCGGAATGGTACGATGCAGACGATTCCGGAGCATCGAGTTTCTTGTACGCAAGTGGTAGTTTTTCGCACCCCACCAGCTCTCGCCACCCTTCATTCACAACGAAAGTCTCCCCTCGGTACATGCCGTGTACCTCGAACTCCCTAGAGTCCCAACTCCGATGTAACGTACCGCATTGGCACCGCTTCAACTGTTGCTATGGGAAACAACGTTCGTCGTCAGCAACTTCCCCCGATATCTTGAAGTAGAAATGTCCGTTTCAACTTCAGTCTCTGTATTTTAATCTCTATATTAGTCTCCGTGGATATTCACGGTAGTGCCAATGTCGAGTCCCGCGAGTGGAAGATTACCAGTCTTTTTTCAACCCTGAATTAGAATTGTCGTATGTTCATAAACGGGATCCGGAGAAAAATGCACGGTCGATCATGAAAGCGGTATATACCTTTGTCTCCATGTATTTCCGATCATATAAGTTGAGGGCCTGTTAATAATCTGTAAATAGCGAAATACCACAGGGTTATTTCCAGTTCCACCACAGGCTACAGATAATTTCGGACGGCGCAGAATGAATGATCTTGAATCGGAAATTCGTATCCATTGTATTACAATCTTTTGACCTAGCTAGATAAAACATTATGTTTTAATTGATACGTTATTACAGATCTGTCGAAAAATCGTTTTGGCGAACTGCCTGAGGAAGTGACGGAATTTCCATTCCTGGAGAAACTGCATCTCTATCACAATGCCATAAGGGTGATTCCGGAGACTGTGGTGATGCTGCAGTCCCTGACCTATCTCGATCTCAGGTAAATCACCGCTAATTTGTGGATTCAGTAGTTTGCATTGAAGGAATGTAACAAAAATATATATATTTTTTTTCATATTGCCGATCTTCTTTGTTCATTTTGATTGAAGAAGTTCTTGAAATATTTTTTAAGATCCTTATTCAGAATTTATTACCAAAAATACGGGAAAATGATTTTAAATAGCTATAGCAGAATACGATATTTGGATAACCAAGATTCTAACGATACACTTGGATCTTTCTTCCGAGTAAATTAATAGCTTGGAGTTTGCATCGTTGAACCGCAATAGATATATCGTTTCTTTGTATTTCCGATGATTTTTTTGGTACATTTTCATTTCGAAAATGAATTAAGTATTTTCGAAGATGCTTATTCAAAATTCATACGTTGCAGGTAAGCGATAAACACAAGACATTTATAAAATCCCTTAGGATCAAGTTATTTACATTATTTTTATGTTGAACGATAGTGTTATTTCTACAAACAAATGCAACGAGTCGATTGAATTCTTAGACCGATTGTGTAATGGAAATTATAATGAAGTTCGATCTTGTGGGTCGGTATAGCGATTAGCATACTGGCCAGTGGATCGGGAGATCGCAGGTTCGAATCCTAGTCTCACTTTCGTCATGAAATATTTTTCTTCGATATATTACGGCGAAAGAGAACCACTCCCGTGACTGGAAAGCAAACTTGGCCCGATGGTGTGGATATACGCTCTGCAATAGGCTCTCCTATGCCTATTGCAGAGACGTCATAACGAATACGATACAGACGTCTGCAGTTTCAAGGGGGGCATTGGACAGAGATGAAGAACAGAGTATTGACTCTGGCGTACCTTAAAAGGTCCTTTCTACGGGTCGACGCGCCAATAAAAAAATTTAACGAAGTTGATTTTGAAGCTCGCCTTTTCAATTTTCTACCGTTGGTTTTCCTGAAATCAATAATTATAGTGATCATTGTTGTATCGCATACTGCTAATGCATGTTTGGTTCAATCGATCCATCGAATGGCCTAGAAATATTATTTCTCTTTGCGGTGGTTGGGTTTGTTTGTCAGATGTCCAAGGGTTTGCATATACTTCCTCTTTCGTTATATCCCTGCGACGTATATACGATACAAACTCCAAGATTACAATAATGTTACGTTTTTAATGGAAAAATCAACGACTGTTTTTCTTATCCGCGGATAACTATAATTTCATGTAACGACAATTCGTGATTTTTGTTCTCGTTTACCGTTCATCCGCCACACGGACAACACAGTCGTAATCAATTGACAGCCTTACCGCGCGAAGTCTGCAGGCTACCTTTGCAAACGTTGCTGGTGGCGCACAACAGGCTTGCCTCATTGCCCGAGGAGCTCGGGAGAATGTCGTCGCTTGCCGAGCTCGACGCTGGCTGCAACGAGATCGTCAGTCTGCCACCGCGAATCGGTGACTTGCCCCGACTTAGGTGCCTTGACCTTAGAAGCAACTTTCTGATCCACCTGCCCATCGGTGAGCGATCTCCGTCATGATTTAATAGCTTGCCCGTTTGGAACAAAAACTATCATCAGCTCCGCAGTTTTGGTGCACGAACGGTTCAATGCTCCTGTCGTCGGCTTAACCCAATGGGCTTCAAAATAATAGCCAATGTACTCCGAAGCATTCATGAACACGGGAGAAAACAACAAATTTATGACACAATTATTGATAATGCCCAGGATACTTTCTCTCGAAAAACAATTTTTTTAACAAAACGGGTCGTTACAGCGCGATAGTTAATTTATCCTAAAATTAATAATAATAACATTGTTATTATTATTATTATTACTACCGTTATCCTCTTCTATGCTTTGAATCACCCGTTGAAAATACGATACCATTCGCTTCGCCTAATTGCATAACCTTGAAGGCTCCAACTTGCGCCAAGCCCTTTCCATCGAGCTGAAGCGTAAAAACTGAATCGCTGTACATTGTCGAATCGTGTGAACTATTTTTTGTTTTATTCACAGAACTCACGTACCTAAGACTCGTCATATTGGACATCAGTAGCAATCGAATATCGGTGCTGCCAAACGAATTAAGAAAAATGAAAAGTCTCGTGGAATTCAGACTCTCGGACAACCCGTTGACCTCGCCACCCGCTTCGGTGAGCGTTTTGTGTTCAGGGCTTTTTAAATTTTGTGTTTGTTTTTTTTTTTCAATTTTATTTAATGTTTCGGGTGATGTTGCAAAAAACGTACCTCTCCGAGGACGCGTTCTTGTAATATTTTAAGAGAACTCCTCTTTTTATAACAAACAACGATTGGCACAATATCCTATTTTATTTCGAAAGTTCTTTCGCTGCGCTCCAGCCGTCCGAAATAAACTCAAAGACATCTAAATAAACCTCAACAAACCCAAACAACGAGTACAAACACACCTGACTAGCCCGGAAGAATGGAGATGATCAGTTGTGTCTTCGCGATACAGACTCACACGCGTTAAAATAATAAAATTAAAAAATTAATATTTCGTTAGCCATTACGAGTCGCCAAAAGTTCTTTCGGAGTTTTTTAAAAATATTTAAAGGAAGATTTGTGAAAACTTATAACTTGATCGGTGGAGTTTGTTTGGGTGGAAGGAGTTTTACCCGCAATAGTTTTGAAGATATCGAAATTTAAAGTTCATTTCTTCAATCTATAAAGAGTAAGTATAGCGGCTACCACACTCGATCGATACCCTCGCTTCTCCGGCTTCACTGCTCGCTGGTGAACGGTGTTCGCCCGAATGGGTACATAACTCTCCACGTTCGATCTCTTTATCGTTGTTTGCGTTCATCTAGGTTGTTTCGAACTGTTAGAACTTGTTTTCGTTTGTTTGGGTTTGTTTGCAATATTAGAAGCTCAGTAAAATATATAACTTTGAAAATGTAATACTTTGAAATTCTGTTGGTCGGTAACGAATGATTCATGGGCCCCTTGGAATATTGAAAAGAAGCTCTGTATAAAATTTCAGCTTCATCGGAGGCGTACGCTTTTTGGAAAGTTATCAATATTTTGTCCTCAAGTGCCTCTCTCTTTCAGTTGTGCGTTCGCGGGCGAACGCACATTTTCAAGTACTTGGAGCGCCAGGCCGCGAAACACGAAAGGGCGAGGAGCGGTAGAGTAAAGCGATGTCCTCTCGAGGCTCGCGGTCATGCGACCCTGGACACGAGGTCGCATAAGCGTTACAACGTTGACAGTGGATACAGCACGAGCGACGGTGTCGACAAACGTTGGTCCCAAGAAATACACAGCGCGGTTAGTACGATCGTACTAATCATATTCATTATCAGAATTTTATTATCGATTTATCGTGTCTTATTGGATAGCCTTGCACCGATTTTTGTAACATTTCTGTGCAATCGTACAATAAAGGACGACCCATGACCAAATAGGAATTGGATCGCAGTAACATTTTTTTCCTCGCGTTCGTCTAATCAGTCCTATTAATATTGATTCTGTGTTATTATTAAAAGCCTTTCGATCGTTATTCCTTGGAGCGTCGTCTCCGTACGCGCTCAATTTTCGTATATGAGAAAATAGTATAGCCTAGAAATGTCGTATAAAGTTGCGCGATAATGACAGCGATGAATTTGCGACTAGCGAGTATCAGCCGTGTAAGAATTGATAGAAAAATGAACGATACAATGATTTTTCATTAGGCAGGAAAAGAAAACGAAGATTGTGCAAGTGTTTCCACGATTCATTTGTCGTTTGTGATCGAAAATATATCAATGTAGGCACACGATAATGAGGCGAGAACAGCGTGGCGACAGGAGTACTCGCCGTTATCGATAACGCTGCCGATCGAGGCAAGCATCAATGGGTCCTGCAGTGGAACTTCTACACCGAGCACCATCTCGCCAGGAGAACACACCTCGCTCGAGGATGAGCTGGGCAAGGTTAGTTTCCGGATATCTTGTACATTACAATATCTTTCTATGGAACTCGTAATATTCTCAGTTTCAATTATTATTACCATTATTATAATACGAATCGTAGACGTTGTTCCGGGAAACGCACTGCCTCGACTCCCGTTAGGTAATATTCACGTATCCCTGATGGGAAATGCTCACGGGTTTAGGCTTGGTTTTAACAGACCGGAATAATATCACTGGGCGACAGTCGAGGGTTCCGACAATACTAGCGGCCGCTGCCCAGTAGAAACCGCGATAATACCAAGTGTGCTCCGGGACAGCCTCTCCCTCAAACCAGTCCAGGACAACGAGCATGTTGGTGGCAGTGATCTTGCTTTTCCCAAACAGATCTGCTTTCCAGATCCGTGTTAAACGCTACCTATACTCGGTGCAGAGGGTCCCTTTGACAGTCTCGGCGTTTTGTGCGGAACGCTGATAAATCATTATTCCTAGCGATAAGACCCTTCGGCGTCAAGATATTTAAAGAGACTCCCACCGACTAGTCGGACACCCGCCGCGATACTCTGCGACTTGCCTCTCCTAAGATGAGGAACAGCGCATTCGTCCAGCCCACAGTTCATACTAACCACACGCGTGTACGTCGCTACGATGTTTAAGAGAAGTTTCAGCGCTCCCATCCCAGAAGCGTATAGGCTGGAATTGTCTTTATAATGGGTGAAGTAATAAGTTGCGGGCGTTTTCCACTACGTGTCTTTAGTGACTTATATATCTCGATATACACATCGCGCCGGGTAATAATATAGGGCGATTTAAAGGTGTCCCCACGCTTCGAAAAAGGTCTTTGATTGTTTTGCGTTAGATGAAGCCAGTTGTGTATTACAGCGTTCCAAAATGGAGGCAAAAAAAGAGAAAATTCAATACATTCTTCGGTACAGCATCAACCAAAGAGAAATGGCAAGAGGCAGGCGGCCAAAAAATTTGTGCTGTATACGAACCCAATACAGTATCGAATGCAATAGCAAAGCGGAGGTGCCAACGATTCCGTTCTGGTGATACGGAAGTGGGAGATGAAGCACGGTCTGGTAGGCCGATGGTCGAAAATGTCGATAAAATCATGAAAATTGTCGTGTCGGATCAGCATATGACCACTTATTCTATTGCCCAGTAACTGAAGATTAGCTAGAAAACCGTTCGGAACCATTCGCACGAGGCTGGTGTCAAGAAGAATCGCGGCAAAAGAACGTTTTGGACCGAACAGATACTTCCGATTCTTTGCTGATACGTTACGAAATCGACCCATTTTTTAAGCGGATGTTGGCTGGCGATGAAAAATGGGTCACACGCGAGAACAACAGCCGAAAAAAATAATGGACGAATGACGGTGAGTCGGCCCAAACGATCGCCAAGTCCGGATTAACAGCCAAGAAACTCTTGGTATGTGTTTGGTGGCATTGGCACTATGAGCTGGTTCCATTGGACCAAACACTCAATTCAGATCTCTACCGTCAAGGACTGACCAAACTGAAGCGACCGATCGACCGCAGAATAGGAAGGGAAATTGTCTCGTGTTCCATTAAGACAGCGCCAGGCCACATTTATCTTTAACGACACAGCCGAAGCTCCGAGAGTTTGGATGAAAGTTTCTACCGCACCAGCCGAATTGTCCAAACCTGGTGCAAAGCGACCAATACCTTTTCAAGCATTTGCAACATTTTTTTCATTATATAAAACTGGCCTCAAGCAAGGCTTGCGAAAATGAGCTGGTCAAGTTTCTTACCAATAGGACTTCATCAACCGCGTAATTGTCATGTTACCTCCGAAATAGACAAAAGTTATCGAATAAAACGCTCATATTTACCTGCTATTCCTTTTCATATTGGTCGTGCCATACTCGAGAATGTATCGAATTTTCTCTTCTTTTACGTCCACTTTCGAACACTGTAATACGGAACTGCCTTCACCAAATACAAATCTACCAAGGACCTCTTTTTTTTAAAGCGTAATGGTATCTTTGAATCACTCGATATTATAACCCGGTACGATACACAGAGGGAGACATAGCTTTACTAAAGATATCTAACGAGAAACGCTCAGAACTTTGTACTCCACCAAATCTTTACTATTGTTGTTGTTATTATTATTATTATTATTATTATTATTATTATCAGAATATAAAAAATTGTACACTCTCGAGGCCCAACGTAACGAAATCGTACAAGATTTCTTTCCTCTTTGAAAAGAGAAAGTACCAGTATTCCATGCCAATCTACTCGATCCATACGAGGCCAAGAACCAGTAACAATGGAAATGCATTGGAACGCATCGCGCGTACATTCGAGACTGCGCGTCTCCAGTTAGGAAATCGAGTTTACCGCTGATTCGTGATAACGACGGTCGAATCTGTGAAACTCGACGCGGTCCTAATTCCTTCGCCCTTCATTGGTTTATGCTCGAATCTTCGCGACTCTGACCCATTAGCCGAATCTACACTCCTTCATCCACGGATATTACCGTTTTTCATATTCTCCTCGTGAATATTCTCGTTCCACACGATGGATGTGGAAAATGACGCCAACAATGATTCTATATCATGAAAATTGTTTGCCATCGAATATATAATTTTTTTATTTCCTCGAGAACACGCTACGTTTAACCCTTAACTGGTATCGTAAAATTGACTAATGCAACTGGTTTTGTGGGGGTCGCGCCACCTCCACGAAACCAGTTAAGGGTTAAAAAAATAATATTAATTCATTTTGTAACGCGCAGGCGATGATACTGCACGATCAACTTCAAAAGCGAAGACTGGAGAGGAGCGCTTCGGAAAATGGGAGCGATGCTCGACGGCCGATAGCTCATTCCCTTCATAACAACTCCATCACACCTCCCGGGTAAGTTCAAATCGAAGTTATCCTTGTACGGAAAGTTCGGTTATTGACGGACCAATTTGAAGGCTATAGTGGCTATAAAAGTGTACAGGGATTTTTTGTTCAACTAAATTTTGTTAAGAAAGTGGACTCGCCAACCGAATATTTTTTGCTAAAAGAATAAACAATGAATCGTTTATGTAGTAAAAACATTTCCATTGAATCGAAGAACACCGAGGTAGTTCTGTAAAGGTAACAGGGAAGCAACTGTGAAAATTTCGACTCATTCGTGCAACCGCGTTGAAGTAATGTGTTCGCGTAGTCTGAAAAAAAGGCAGTGCAGCGTTGCGACAAAAACATTGGCGGAGCCTTCAAACACTTTTTCCATAAATCCAAGCGCATACGATAGAACCTCGATCGTTCGAACTAATTCGAACCTATTTATATCGCATCAATCGGATTATTATTAAAATTCTCTTTAATAATCCAACGACCCTAAATTTTGTATTTTATAGCGATCAACGGTAAATAAAGTTACAAGTTTTCTACCACCACTGCTTGCGCGATTAAACCTCAATCGCGGTTTGAAATAATGATTCATTTTTGGCTGTCGCATACTAGTTACGCTTTTCTGAGCCGTTGAGTCGCGAAGGGGTTTCAAGAACCGCAGCTACTTAGTATTATATTCTCGTTCGATTTTGAACGATTTCGATTTGAATAATCGAATTGAAAATTCGGATAATCGAGGCCCTACTGTATTGTTTTTATGATATTCAAGTATCGTTTAAGCTATTTAAAATGACTTTTTTTTCATTTCCCGGAGTGGTGTTATTGATTAATCAAAACGTTTTTCGTCCCTAATACAAAAACAAAGCATAACAGTAATGTATGAAACTTGCCAACACTTCTCGTTTCGTTTTTCCTCGTTTTTCGTGTTGGTTCGTCCTTGGTTTTGCGTTTGACGAGCATGGGTCACGTGCATGCGTGTTATCGCGCGAGAATCTATTTTTGCAGCCACTTGGAGAGTACACCGACGATGCAGCAAGCGTCGGGGACTTCAACGTTGCAACCGCTCCAGGCCGTGCAAACGAGCGCGACGGTAGCTACATCGTCGCAGACGAACGGTGAGGAGAAGAGGCCTCTCAATCACACGCAGACCTACAGGTAAAAGAAGGATGTTCCGATTTTAACACCTAACGAACGATTCTTTTACTCGCTGCACAAAATTATTTCTTTGTCGTTTTTATCCTGGCTTTGAACCGACCCTCCTCACGGCCTTCCGTTTTCTTATCTAACGGCCTTCTCCCGCTCTCTTCTTATCGCGCGAATTCTCCAACGCGTTCGCACGATTCGCCGTATTTTCGTTCTTCAACGTGGCAACCGGTTCCCCTTCCAGAGAGTACAAGGAGGCCCTTCGACAGCAGAGAGTAAACGAGGGCCCGAGCGTTTACCGACCCCGCGAACAGATACCCGCACCACCCGGAAATAACGAGCCTCGCGACAACCAAAACGAGCCAAACTCCGTCAAAGACGCAACGGCCAAGCAATTATTCAACGAAGAGAACGCAAACCGAAGGCCCGTTCAAAAGGTCCCACCGTCGCGTATCAATTATCAAAACGCAGCGATCGTAAACGGCGGCAACAACGAATACGCGAAGAATGGCAAATATCCCGAACAACCGTACAAAAAACCGAGCTCACCCGTCAAAATATCGACGAGCGTACTCTCGGCGAATTCTAGTCCCGGACATACCACGAGACTCGTAAAAACCGCAGTCGGATACGTCGAAGGTATTATCCCTTTGTACCCCAAGATTATACAGTTTTTAATTACTTTGGAATATGATAGCTTTAAACAAATAAAAAAACACGTATTTCTCAAAAATTCAGAAATATTTATTATTTTTTATTTATTTGGCATTTTAGGGAGTGCAACGTTGCCGCAACATTGAGTGAAACTAAAAAAAAAATGTGATTTGCTAACAATATATGAACAAAGTAATTCACTTACCTATAGGTTTCGACGAAAGAACTACTTTCAACGAGTTTCGACTCGTCACTTTCACCGGCACACGAAATTTGAACTTGCTAAAACTACTAGTTCCGCCATCTACGATTTGTATTTGGTATTAAAATGTTCGGTGTGGTATGTCACAATGCAGTGAAATTGATTTGATCTCAAATGTTTAGTATACATTTTACCGGGATTGTTGAGGTTTGTTACAGAAATGTCACACGAGTTTATAAACGGTTAATTGCTAATTACATTAGGATTTTCCAATAAGGCCCGATAGATCTTGAAACGGAACAAAACATTCTGCGCGTCAGGTATCAACAAAATTCATTTTTTATTCATGAAAGGCCCATGTACGCCGTTATCCGTGGAATTCTACATCGTTAAAGTGTCCCTATTGGCTTCCAACGGTGGCCCGGATCCGAATGGTCCAACTTTCGATGACTCTTCCGCACAAATCCGGCTTTTTTTGAGCGATGGCCTGTGCTCCCTTAACACCCTTAGGGTATGGGACGATTATGGCTTGTTTCCGTATATCCGCAACTCCGAGAAACCCCGAAAACAAAAGTCTACCGGGGTCGAACCTCACGACCTTGGCGACCGATCGTCACCCCTGCGCGGAAATTACCACGTCTACAGTAAAATGGGCGCGATGCGCGCAACGTTTGTTCGGCTCACTAACCAATACCTACTCGTTCTGATAATAAAGTTTTATCATTCGTACGTGCCGTTCGATCGAATAACTCGGTGACTCGACGTCGATAATTAATAATAAAAAAAATATTTTACGGATGACGGTAAGGCAAAATAGCCGCTAAGATCTACTCGTGCCTATTGAAAAATCCTTTATATTCGCGCGGGTTGAAGAAACATACGTTAGAGGGGCATTTCAGCTCGTCGGAAAAACATACTTTTCTAACATTGAGTATAGAACATATGCATATGTATACGTTTGTTTACAGGCAATACCAGTCCGAGTCGCAACGGCGGTAGTCCGAAATCGACGAGGTCTGTAACGTGGAACAGCAACATGCCGGAAAAGTATTCCTTCACGATGAGACGCGAGTTTGAGAGAGCCAAAGAGGAGGCGGATCTCATCGAACAACTCCGAACGGTACAACGATTGTTTAAATATTTTTTCGAGTTCGCGCATATTTTGCTACATTGCTTGTTTCACTCTCGGCGCGATGTTCCACGGAAATAATTTTCTTCCGGAAAAGTTCGTAATCGTCGAAATTATTTTCAACCCGTTGTTCCTTTTATTTTTCGCGACAAATTCTTTTTCTTCGACTTCAACTTCCGGAAGTACGAAATTAAATTTTTTCACGAAGAAAAAAAATGTTTTCGGCAAAATTACGAAATTTTGTCGATTTCATCAGCTTGACAATGAAAATTGTATTCTACAACAACGATAAGAGATAAACGCGAGCAAAAGACGAAAAAGCACGAGACCTTTGGCGGTGAATATCCGAAAAACTTTTTATCTGGTATCAATCCGATTCATACTAGGTGTAATAAAAAGAAATCCATGTTTTTTCCAATACATAGCTTTAGTTATCATTAATTTTCGTGCTGAACAAACTTTTAGTTTGTGATTGGTTGAATCCAAGAAATAATAGATTTCTTTTCAATACACCTGATATTTCGAAAAATATCGACGGACATCGAAAAATGTACGCAACCATTGCTTGGTTGGGTGAATTCTGAACTACTGGCCATTGATACCAAGCTAGGGAATTCTGCCGAAGATCGACGCAATCAAAACGCAAAGTACGGCCAATTAAATAAAAATACAAAATTGTTGTCAGCAAAATTACCTCGAAGGACGACCAGTCCCAGGGCGCAGTGTTAATTTCTACGAATTGTTTTTCACTGCTTGCGTTTAGCACATCGAAACGAGACTGAAGATGGCTCTGCCGGAAGACCTTGCGCCAGCCCTCACGGATGGCGTGGTACTGTGTCACCTCGCGAATCACGTAAGGCCCCGATCCGTTGGCAGTATTCACGTTCCTTCGCCAGCAGTTGTGAGTCCACGCTTGTTTTACTTCGTTATAATTCCCTCGAAACGACGTATTCAAATTTCATCGACGTTACGATTAACAGTGGATCTAATATATACACCGAACTCGTCATTTTTTTTTTTAATTACGTCCCGACTCTTTGATCCGGCGAGAGTGCGGTGGGGTGTTTTCGCGAACGCCGTTAAAAATTCATTGCCACTCGGGTGATCGTTTACTCTAGTGACTTTTCCAAAAAATGCGTGCAATATTTATTCTTCGTCATTTTTTTCATTGATCGGTATTCATAAATGATGATATTCCGGTGGAGGATAGTTTATATTTCTGAATAATACGGTTTCCACCCGTCTTTCTTTAAGGACGTTTTTGCGCCATAGTCACAATAGTATGCACGAAGTAATGGCAAAAATCAGCGAATACAATTTTGTAAAAATAATTCTTTGAAAAAGCGTCGTAATATATACAAAATTAGAAAATATTTTGCCGTTTGGTAATCGAGATATTCACCGGTAAAAATCGCTACTTTAACACGACGTATTATATGGATTTATGAAAAAAGACGATTTTTTTACAACAAATATCAAACTTTTTTCAATTTTCTACACGGTCGAAGTTTTTCCAATGTTGAGTATGATTGTTAAGAAAGTTCATACAAATTTTGAACAGTTAATCTTTAAATTCGTATAACACAAGAGCATCCTTAAAGCACGATACCCCTCGTCCTCGTAAAATTCAAGTACTTCAATTTTTTTTTTTTTTTTTTTTCACTTTTTTTCAGCCTAAGTTGACGATGGCTCGGTGCAGACGCAACGTGGATAACTTTCTCGAGGCTTGTCGGAGAATCGGCGTCGATGAGGTAAAACAACTGCTTAACTTCTATGTTTGCGTAACTGTAATAGCGGAATCGTACACGAAATGATATATTAATGCTTCTGAATCAGTGAGTTTGGTACTGGTCCGCCTCGCATTTTCCAACACTTTTTTTTCGATTTATCAATAATTTCAATAATTAATCAATAATTTAATATAACCCAAACAAACCCAAACACTTTTTTTTCGATTTATCAATAATTTCGCGTGCATCAACGATGCACGTACTTTCCTGTGTGACGTTTGAGACAGACCAGAAGATTCCGTCTTCGCTAGCGATGATGCTCGTGACGCGTGCTT
Source organism: Ophioninae sp. A BG-2022a (assembly GCA_030523105.1). NCBI lineage: Eukaryota > Metazoa > Arthropoda > Insecta > Hymenoptera > Ichneumonidae > Ophioninae sp. A BG-2022a. The sequence continues at coordinate 22,231 of JAPYZI010002185.1, read as the reverse complement.
GTTTCGTTAATACGTGTTCTCTTACCTCTTATCGTTGTGCCATCGTACACTCGGGACAATACGATACGACGTTTTGTATGGAAGTCGGAGTACGATTGTTTCATCAAAATCCACAATTATCGACTTACAAGGGGACGGTCTTATTAAAAAAAATTTTTTTATTTGGTTTTCTTATTTAGTTATTTTACGGATTTTTGTTACTTTTGCCACTTATCGACGTACCGTAAGGCCAGCCTCGGAATAACAATTTTCCAATTTCACCGATATTTCGGTGCCCCTACCAAACTCGTTACGTGCATTTTTTTATTTAAAAAAAAAACTTCTTTTTTTGCTCGATGGCCTTAAAATCAAATCGCGCATCGAGTACAAATACAATTGTGCGTTATTTCGCTCTAAAAATTAATTTGATAAAACCTCGACGAGGCCATCAATCGTTAAATAAATAGTTTACCGTTCTCCCTGAAAACGTGATTAAAAACACGTTGCGGCTTTGGCAAGCGTTTTATGATAAATTACATTTTTCTACAAAAATGGCGAACGTCGGGTTAATTGTTAATATATTTTTAATTTTTTTTCACTATTCATAAATATAACGCAAGAGTAATAACACGACTTGTCGCAACTCTTGACTTCGGAGTCGGGGTTCCCGCAGGAGTTATACGGCACGTTGCAAATTGCACGTTGCAAATTGCACGAACGCCGGTTTATTACAGGAGAATTTACGTAGGAATCGTATTCATCCCCCCCCCCCCCCCTCCGGTTCCAATGTTGGGAAGGTTAAGTGTTGTCGAGGTTGAAGAAATTATTATTCATTTAATGATCGGTTTTGATGACAGCTATCACAATTAAGACAAACTTAATTGTGATTAAAAAAATGTTTAATTGCACGTTTTTTGTGGGTTTGAACACAATGTCATGTTTTTATGCCATATTCTTGCCCCTTTTTTTTGCATAAAATAATATATTTTTAATAATAATATAATTAAGTCCATATGGATTGGAATCGAATAAATAATATTTGCAACAAATTTCAGAACGATTGGTCAATAACTTTTCGAGCTAGAACGCCCACCCGTTGAAAAATTAATGTCGTTTCGAAAAAACGCGTTATAAATAAAACGAAGTTTCGGCACCGAACCGACCGGCCGTATAATGTCGATTTTTTTTAAGAATAAAAATGTCGATTTTTTGATCGGTCCGAACTGGTGTCCCCCCTCAATCTTTATTCTAATGATACGTAGTTGTTTATCAGCACTGTACACGTTGTTGTCAAAGTTTAAGATAAAAATTAAAGGCTGTAGACTGAAAAAAATAGTAGACTTAAAAAAATTTTTAGCCCACAGTTTTTGAGACTTAAATAAAATTTTTTTGTACGACTTTAAAAGTTTTATAAAAATTTACGAATTTTTTCGAATATTTTGCATTTTTGAAAAAAAATTTTGAAGACTCAACGGGTGAGACCGTTTTAGAAGGCCGAAATTTTGTTGTTTTTCGTAAATTTTTTACATAGGGACGGAATAAATAGAATTTTTTAAAAAATTGAGAATATTTTATTCATGTTTTGAAGTAGACTTGAGAATTTTTTCAAGTAATTTCCGCCGGAAATAGTGTCGTTAGATCGCGCTGTCCATGGACGAGTACCATCGGAGTATTTTGCTGGTGGGCATTTCGGTGGTAGGAATTTTCATCTGTAATCATCACAAAATTGCATTTTTCTGGGGAGTTTGAAGACAATGTTATGTTTTTATACCATATTTTTTCACTTTTTTGCATAAAAAAACGTATTTTTAATAATCATATAATCCCAGAATTAGGTTCATCTAAATTTGAATTGAATAAAGAATGTTGACACCAAATTTCAGAACGATTAGTCAATGACTTTTCGAGCCGGAATGCCCATAAATCGAAAAAAAGTCGTTTCGAGAAAAAACGCGTTTCAACTACCGCGCGCTTCGACTCCGGACCGACGGGCGGTCACTTAAGTCCTCGTAGCATTGGAAATAATGCGAATATTGCTTCCAAATTTTGACCACATATTCTTGACTAGTCATACTAACAATTTATGCAATAAAAAAAACGTCGATTTTTTGATCGGTCTAAATTGGTTTCCCCCCTTGAAAAAATGTTTCTTTACGAAGTTACAACGGGTATGTCCTTATTAAGAAACAGTGGTCTAAGCAGGGCCCAGAAGTTCCTTCTTTTTAAAAAAAACTTATAGTCAATAGCGAACATTGTTTTCCGAATAAATATTATTATTAATACGTTGATTATTGAATAAATGAATAGATAACAAAATTTTAGTTTATTTCAACATTCATAGTACGTTTTGTACTTAAAAGCAAATGAGGTGGGCCTTAAGTGGGCCAGGTACCTTAATTCTCTCGAATGGTCTCGGCTGGGCGGTAACGAGTCAGCCGGTCAGTTAGGACATATTCTCCCGTACATATAGATAAGACACCCGATGAAACAAAAAGATCGAAATATAGGATACGCGATTCTAAACTGTATCCAGCATACTCCATCAACTACTAGTCAGTCCCTGCTGAAATTTAAACAAGTCGAAATTAAATAAATTATCATAAAAGCGAAAAAAAAAAAATATTTCGCAAATAGTACTTTCGCATTTACCGAAGTGTAACCGGCGTTATTCGTCACATATAGAAAATCAAAGAAATCCGCGTTTTATTTGCATGGCCCTAGAACGAAACGAAAGAGCTAAAAAAGACGAGACAAGAAAACATGGCTTTTGTTCCTCGTTTGTTGGTTTTTTTTCCTTCCTTCCGTACAACAATTCGATCGCTTCGTTTCCCCCGAGCTGTTATCTTTCACACTTCATTGGTGTCGTTTCGTGATAATCAAATTCAATGAAAATCGTTTTCCCTGATGTACGACGAATGTACTTGAAATATTTGATCCTTCTTGCGTTCAGACTCTCGGTCGTCTTTGCTGAAACGATCAAAAGAAGGATCGATGTAGTTCAGGTTACGGAAAAGAGAAAAAAAAAACGTGTTTCCGTCGGTAATTAAACGCTTGAATCCAGAGTTGATTTTGTGGGTTGTGGCTAAAGGGAATCAAAGTGGAACGTTGCGTCCTTGTACCAGGGCGGATAGACGAAACGTCCGTCGAAAGAAGGAAGAAAAGGAAAGAGAGAGGGAGAGAGATAAATAGAAGCTTAAGCTGTCGTTCGGAAGTAGAATTTGGCAAATTGGGACTGAGTAGTATCGTTGTTGGTTGCAGGAGGTCTTAATGGACGCCGATGCAATCATGGACGTGGGTTACATGAACGCGTACGGTCTGGAAGCTCTGAATCGTCTAGTCTCCTCGCTCGTTGTCTATCGTCGTGACGAAGATGATGACAACGATGAACCAGCCGCAGGTTCAACCCATACGATTCAGGATCGCGCCCTTTCCGCAATGCTTTTTGCCGCGTTCCTCATTACCCTCGTTGCGCTATATTTCTTTCCCATTCCCGACTAAGAATTCGCCCGTTTACGGATACGTGATTCAGAATCAAAACGAACAAAAAACTTACGACTCGAATTGCACCGAAAGCCGATTAAAGACCGAGAGAGAGAGAGAGAGAGAGAGAGAGAGAGAGAGGAAAGCGAGGAAAGGGAGGGTGAAAAAAAGATTTCTTGCTTTTCGGAATTCTTAGATGAGCTTTTGCGAGAATACGTGGAATCAGGGATTCGACTATTTGGAGAATCCCGCGACGAGTCTTCGGCGGATCAGTGCCAACGGTTCTTCCTCCGAAAATTTTTCATTTTTGGTTGTTGCTCGTGAAGCAAAATGAGCACTGAATTTTTGTTTCGACTCGAAGCCGTGTCGAATTTATCCTCTTTCGTTGAACGAAAAAGGCCGAACACACTTACGAGAAACATTGGCCATTTTGAGACAATAATTCGTATTTTCATCCAACCCGCTGCACAGACGTGGAATTACACCGCACAGGAGTCACATGTTTTCCATTCGATAAATGCCTATCGGCGTACGCGCGGCTCGATCTTCTTACCTTTGGAAAATGATCGTTCGCTACGGGACGCGGAGACGTTCGCTAACTTTTTTCACGAAACGAAATATTTGCATACTTCCTAACGGTGTACTTACAACTTTTCCAATCAATTTAAGGTTAGTACTCTCGTGTACGGGGAACCGGAATCGTTCGGAATCGAATTATTTCTTTCAATTTTAATCACCTTGAACAGCGAATAAGGTATTCCGAATAAGATAAAACGGACACGAGATAGGACGCGGAATCAAATTTCGGCGTTGTTTTAGCCCAATATTTGGGAAGCCAATTTTTTTGGATTTTACGAAGACGAATTTTATTTTTCGGTGCGCTACGAGAAAGGAGAAAAAATGGGCAAGTTCCCACTTTTATAGAAAAAAAAAAAAAAGGAACGAATCCCCGGATTATGGGGAACGTTTTATTAGGTGCGAACTTTACGGAGTTTCGGTGCTTCGAGCGAAAGGAGTTAAGGGAGCGTGGCACGCTTTGCTCTTGAACTTCAGTCGATCTTGACTATTTATTTTTTTGTTATTTAATTGCTGAAGCGAGATAGTATCCATATGTTGCACAAGCAGAAAAAAAACACGGAACGTCTCGATAATTTGAAGTAACGGTGGCGATGCTCGGACTAGTCTCATTTTTCGGGAATTAGCTGGAACGTTTCGCTATATTAGCAATATACGTGAAAAGTAACGAAATAAATAAATAATGATAATAATGATAATAAATAAAGCATTCGAAGACGAGGGCAAAGCAATAATCGCTTTCCAAAAATTGGTACAATTTGCTATGACGCAAACATTTCGATACGTATTATTAAAAATATTCAACTGTCCGGCGTTTAATTAATGCGTTCCGAAAACTATAATTTACGAACTTGATCGTAGTTCCGGTAACAGTTTGCAAAACCGATTCTCAAATGAATAATACATTCTTGAACTTCAACAACTCTTGACCGTCCGAGCATCGGTAGTCCGTTACTTTATGACGCGTTTCTACGAAGACTTCTTCAAAAATCCGAGAATTCACGATTCCGAATGAAAAATTTTGAAAATACTTTGAAGTATTTTTTTCAGCATTTTGAAAATACTTTGAAGTATTTTTGAAGTATTTTGAAAATACTTTTACGTATTTTTTGAAGCATTTTGAAAATACGAATGAAGTATTTTTTGAAGTATTTTAAAAATACGAATGGAGGATTTTGAAAATACGAATGAAGGATTTTGAAAATACTTTGACTTTGTATCCTATAAAAAAAAAAAAACAGTGGATCTTTTCGACGCTTCGTAGCCTTCGCTTATTTTTTCGTATATATTTTTTCGCTTGATTTTCCGCGTGGCCTAAAAAGAGCGAAAGTTTTTTCAAGGGAAGACGATCCACGAAGATTCTCAGATTCGGCGAAACTTCCATTGCTTCGCAATAAAACTCGGTTTTTTCTTGCCTATGCTCGTTGAAACCCTCGGTACTTAGCGCGCGCCCGCACACACGCGTTACGCACAAATATTAAAATATTTCGATTTTCGAACATCGAAATGGCTTTTCGAAGGTTATCGGAGAAAAAGGCCTCTTCGAATGATCCTATTTCGCTCGTATCGTTAAAGCGCGCGATGCTTCGTATCGTAAAAGAAAAGAGGTGGGGATCAAAAAAAAAGCGGCGGGAATTCGTAGGCTTAAGCTTAGAGTACGAACGCGAGAGGTACAAAGACAAGACGATGTAATCAAACGAAAACGGGCAAATTTATGCAGACACGTACTCGCATATCACATTAATTCTTAATTGTGAGACTTATACAACGTATACATATATCTTCGCTCCGAAGAAAAATTGATAATTCAAGTAACTTATATCCGACTCCGAAGTCGTACGGAATATTAATAGAGGGGGCGAGAGTGCTATCGAAATTATATTTTGCTATTTCGCGGAGTTGCAAGATAAATATGAAATTCGTGAACGAACGGGAACTAATTTAAGGAAGTTGAGAAACGATTAACAAAAACGAAAAAGCAAGCCCGTCGGTACGCGTCGATATATAGGATGTGACACGAAGGGTAGACCAAACGAAGCGTTACGGCTACATTTTTCGTCTTTTTTAAAACTTTTTTTTTATACGTTCCGAAACGTTTGGAAACGTTTGAAAACGAAGCGTGAAGATACAACGGTTCACTCGTATTTGCGTAGTCGCGTCTAGAATCGACGTATTACAAAAAAAAATCGCTAAAATCGATATAACTTTGGAATAACTGAAAATTAAATATAATTCGTGGGAGTTTGTTTGGGTTTGTGTCAGGGCCAACGATCGCTACCCTCGTTTCGAGCCCTGTATTATTTTATATTTTACACGCTTTTATTTAACTCACACTGTTTTTTGGCGTTGTTGTAAGCGTCCAAATTTGTAATCGATTTTTCGAACACTTCTGATCATCGGATCGAGCTGAAATTTTTCATACAGTCTTGTTGTCGGTGACGATGCATGATTATGATAAGCGTAACGCGACGCTGCTGTCAGGATTTTCTACAGACGAGGGAACTCCTCAACGGTCCTATCTTTTTACAACTTGAACCATGGTCGAAAAATCGATAGGTACAAATATTTGACGAGACAAAAACGGAGAAAATAAAAATATTTTTTTAAAAGTTTTTTAAAAAGCACGCTTTTATTTATGCATAGCAAGTGCACCAAAAAGTCGAAAATATTTTTTTTCTTGTCGACAATATTTTTTTTTCTATTTTTGGATCACCAAAATGTGATCCAAAGCGCGGGGCCCTCGCTATAATTCATTTGTCTATCACACATGCTGAGCCCCTCGCTTTTATTTTTACTCATAAAAATTTTGGATCACATTTTGGTGTAAAGAAAAAAATTATTTTCTACTTTTTGGTGCACGCATAAATAAAAGCGTGACTTTTAAAAAACGTTCTTTTTTCTCACTGAAAAATGGTCGTGACGCATCAAGCTACTTTTTCCATTTCTCTAACGCGAGGGCGATGAATCAGCCCGGTGTATTTAAATACCCATCGGTGTGCCTGTGCGTACTCGTGAAAAAAAAGTACAAAGTTTCCAATTTCGAGGGTTCTTTCGTGTAACAGACGAGACAAACGCGTTGAAAAAAATTTCTCGATAACAATCGCCGGAAGAAGGAACGTCTCATTTATAATCAGCAAAAAAAAACAATTCCCCGTAAACGATTCATCCTATCGGCAATTTCCAAACTTAAACGTTGTTTCGAATACCATACCCGAATGGATCGTTTCCCGAAAGGATAATTTCACAAATCAATAATTACCCGAGTGGATAATTTCCCGACTGAAAGATTCCTCGAATTTCCCAAACAAATTTTATCGCCATTTTCAACGTCTTTACGCAAATTCTCTCCGAATTTTCGTACCGTCATCCACGGTGTGGTTAATAAATTTGTACAGCTTTTTCGCAATTGTGAGCTTTTATTTGGGTCTTGAAAAAGTTTTCAAATGATTTTTAACGAAAGGTCCTTTGAACGATTGGAACATTTGAGGTATTACTGGGTGGACCGTCGAGCCAAAGTTAATTAAAAATATCGGAATCTTGGGGATGGAAATCTCGATCATGCCGTACGCGTTTATCTTTACGAACGATGAATCAACACATAAAAATGTATATTTGGTATGCCATATTAGCATTGAGGTTTTATCGGTAACTCTACGTCTGATCCGAGTATCCGTCAAAAGTATTTTCCAATTGTTCGATTTAACGAGCGAGTTCGGTTCATTTTATTATTATCAATAATTATCATCTTCTAATTATCAACGGTTGCGCAAAAACTTAGTACGCATCGAGTTGTCCAGCGATCGCGGATCGATTCATCTTCAAGGATGTCAAAATCGTGTCTCAATGGCAAATTCATCGAATGCAAGTTTTTAAAGATAATTGTTTGAAAAATTACGCGAACCTTCCGGAGCGTCGTATCATAGTGCGTAAAAAATGATAAAAGATTTTATCCTTTCGGTAATCGAGACAGTCGGTGGTAAAAATCGCAACTTTAACACGAGGTTTTATAGAAAGTTATGAAAAACAACGATTTTTTACAACAAATATCGCTGTTTCAAGATTTCATGTTTGGGTTTGTTTGCGTTTGTTTGGGTTCCCAAATAAACCCAACCAAACAAATTGGGTTCCCAAACAAACCCAAACTGGAAATCTTGAAACAGCGATATTTGTTTGGGTTTGTTTGGGAACCCAAACAAACCCTAACAAACCCAAACAACAAATATCGCTGTTTCAAGATTTCAAGTCAACACTTTTCAAGTACGATTCAGAGTTGAGTATGATTATTAAGAAGGTTCGTACAGATTTTAAACAATTAATCTTTAAGTTCGTACAACGCAAGAACATTCGATCGTCGATCAAGACAAATCTGTGTATTTCAAAGGTATCCAAAATCAATCGTTCAATCCAAAATCATTATTAAATTCAAACAATTTCCTCAAGCTTTCAAAAATTTTGCCGATTTTGAATAGCCACCCGGTAATGTCTCAGTGCCTCGTACGCAAGCGGTGGCGCCGTAAAAATACGTGTGTTTCCCTTCTCGGTATTTCCTGTATTAAATTGTCGATAATTATCGTCGGGCTTGAAACCTCGGTGTTTGCTGGTTTTACACTGACATTTTTTTTGGTTGTAGATGATTTTGCGGACATTCGTTATTTCGCTGGCGCGAAATCCGAGTGTCGAGTTTACTCGATCATTAATATCGACCAGACGAGTTCATTTTTTCTCGTTTTTATTTATATACTTGTATTTTAAATGCCGGACGAACAAAAACGCGCGAAGAAACAATGAAACAACGGATGAGAGAAAAAACAAGGAGAATCGGAACGCGTGAGCGAGGCTTGAAGTATAGTACTTGTAGAATTTTCAAAGTTTTGGATTATACAACGTACTCTATAAATAATAATATATCTCTCATTCCCCGCCCCGCGCTTTCCCCCGATTTAAGCAAAGGAACGAGGTACTTTGTAGGTACCGTATTTAAAGCGCGTTTAAAGAAAGAGCTGATTTTATTCCCGCGTAATATTTATTCACCGCCGAAAAAGGCAATTTTATATCATTTTAAAAAATGTTTTCATTAAAATGTTCTTCGTTATTTATTTTACGCTACTCCCGTGGGTTTACGTGTATCTAGTCCGTTATTAATTATTTCTTATCTCTACCTTTTCTAGTCAAATCGTTTCGCACAAATTATGTATCGCGAGTTTTTCTACAATGAGGCGTAAAAATACAAAAAAAAAAGTAAACGTCACTCACGTGGTAATACGCGACCGAACGCGCACTCGCTTTTTAATACAGCCGCAGGAATCAATCAATTACCACGAACCAGTCACTGTACAATCAATCGGCTGATCCGTTCGACTGATTTTTTTTTATATTTATACATGTATCACGCGACAATGAAAGTCGAGAGTATTTCGCGAACGTTTATACGTGAAATATAAACAAACGTGTAACACGTATAGCCGTGTTTATTATAATTGGTCCGTTGCGGGGGTCTATGATAGAAACAGGAATTTTTGGCAAACACGCGAGAAACGCTGGAGACTGACGAGTCGATATTTTCATTCCTCCGGACAAAACAAAGCGTTTTATTTAATCTCTGAAACGACATAGCGATAAGATTTCATAGCTATTAAAAATATTGATCGAACCCAACCATGCATTATTTGTACGTGACGCAACGTGACACGAAAGTAACGTTAATTTTTTTATCCAAAATCGTGACTCAGATGTATTTAAAAAAAACAATGATCCTTTTAATTATTAGTTTCAAGCTAATCAACGATCGGGAATCCAAAACGGATGTATCCGAATAATTAAGCGCGAATTTTTTTTACTGAACTTGCATTGTAATGTTTATTTATCTTTCGTTGGGTCGGCGTTGCGGATTTTAGGCATTTCGAATGATAAAGTTCGTTTTTGACAGGTACATTAGTTTCTCATTCTTTGTTTTTTTTCTTTTTGTAATTTATTCGTTCCAGCTGTTCGAGTCTTCCCTTAGAAAGTTGTCCAACTTTCCTTGACTTTGTACTACGACCCGTTCACGACCCCCCCCCCCCCCCCCCCCCCCCCCCCCCGGGCCTCCCCCCCCACCCCCCCCCCCCCCTCCCCCCCCCCCCCCCCCCCCCCCCTCCCCATCGTATGGGCTTATTCGTAAACTCACCTGCCTACTTCCCATCCGCAGCTCCGGATATGCTTATCCGTTTCGTATTCGCCGTACGATACAGAGAAGGAAATCCGGCTGGTTACAGAAAACCGTGGAAAAACTTATATCGATGCAGACCGGATCCTAGTAAACTCTCCTAGTCGGGTAACAAGCGTCTCGTAAATCGAGAAATCGTCGGTGCGCCTGCAAAAATCGTGTCGATTTTTTTGAATGACGTTTTCGAATCGCGATATAACGAATCGCGCATCGAGTACAAAAACAGTTGTGTGTTATTTCCCTTTAGACATCGATTCGACAAAATATTGATGAGTCCATCAATCATTGAATAAAATAGTTTTTTTGTTTTTTGTAGGTTTATTTTATCATTTGTTTTTTGTAGGTTTATTTTATCATTTCGCTAGATTAGCTTAGGAATTTAAAGTTTACTCGGTTAATTTGTTCAGGGAAATGACGATATTGACTCGTACTTTTAGGATCTCCCGTGAATCATGCCTGTTTGTATAATATCCTTTCAACAGGCTCATCGATGGCCTGGCTAGTGCTAAAAGTCCAGGCGATACGAAAAAAATAAATAAGCTAAATAAAACCAGTAACGCCTGATTAGAATCGTACCGGCCGTGAAAAAAGCGCTGTCCGAATTAACAGGATTATCGCGGCTCGTGCTTTTCGTCCGAGGCTTTTCACTTTTCATTTCTTATATGTGTCGTTCATTTTCATGAAAGAAAGGACGAAAGAGATACATTGTATCGAGAGCGATCGTTCCATTGCACCAGCCTGTACGTGTTTTTGCACAATTATTCGTTGTGTTCTCTGAAGAGCTTTATCGTAATTAGTTATTTTCTTTAATTTGACAGCGAGTTTAACGCGCAAGTAAAATTAAGAAGGAAAAAATATTCGATACTTCGGTGCTTGGTTTTCTCGTTACGCGTAGGCTTGGAATATCCACGCTTCCTATTATTGTTATTTTTAAAATCGAGCGATTGTTTGAATTTTGTATGAATCGTCACCTGTTTCTTGTGCCAAGCGGTGGATATATTTTTTTTTTTATTTTCGGCGTCCGTACGAAATATCCTCGCAAATACACGAACGACTGGAACAGTGCCTCGGAACCTCTCCCCGACTCAATTCTCCGTAGTAGGTCATTCCCCTTAAACGCTCTCTGGTGACGACGCAACGACCGGAAAAGCAAAAACTTTCCTTTATCGATGGCACATGAGTCGACACGATTATCTCAATGTCGGTACAACTGTCCATTTTTCATTCAAAAAATCAAATAGTATTTGGATAATCTTCCGAAAAGCCCATACCCCCCGATCGATCTCAAATTTGGTACACTTATATGTATTTCCAAGCGCCGATAACGGACGTGATAGGCAAAATAGGGAAACTCAAACAAACCCAAACAGACCCATTCATCCCCGTCCGCACACGCGCACGAACAAATCCAAAGTCATCCAAAAGGTATATTATTGTCTAATATTGGTATATCATCTCTTCGCATTTTTTCTCATAAAAAACCAAAAAAGTATATTTTTTATGATCTACAAATATTGTTTCAAACCGATTTCTCTGAAATCGATATTTATCACGATAAATGTGGAAAAAAACCGGCCAAATGCGAGTCAAACCCAAACAAATTTAAAAAATCGCGTTTGTTGTATGGGAGTCCCCCTTAAATATTTATTCTATATTGTTTTTAGTGTTTGTTGTTACAGCGGCAACAGAAATACATAATTTGTGAAAATTTCAACGGTCTAGCTATCGCGGTTCTTGAGATACAGCCTGGTGACAGACGGACGGACGGACAGACAGCGAAGCCTTAGTAATAGAGTTCCGTTTTTACCCTTTGGGTGCGGAACCCTAAAAACGTTCAAAAAATCAGTTTTTTTGAGATTTGACCTGGAAATGGAACATGCGGTCATTTTGCCTATCATCATATTCGTTATCAGCGCGTCGAAATACACGAGTATACAACGTTTCAGATCGACCGACGGTATAGGCTTTTCGGAAGCATACCCCAAAATTATTAATCCTCAAACAACAATAAAGTATTATAACCTGAAATAGCCTCGGTAAGACGCGACCTCTGAACATTTATCCTGGTTTAACTATATCCCGACCCACTTAGTAGTCGCTGTCGGTGGGGGATGTTCTTTAACGGATCTCTCTCTCTCCACTACTGAAAATTCAGCCCCGAAAGCGTTGAGTCGGGGAGCGTTATCCGTTTAAAGAAAAAAGAAGGCAAACGTCAAAACTGCATCGTTTGTATCGATTGAATCCAATCGTCTATGCTTGAGCGTCGATCGAAACTATTATTTTAAAAAATCGCTGGCAGGTATCTGTTTGTTCGCCCTTCCCCGCCACCAATCCGTACAGTTTCTCACTGCTCGAGAATAAGACAACAAATCGGACAAACTATACAGTGTGATTGACGTAAGCGTCTTACCTGATCGGTCTACAAAGAAAACGAATATATATATAGCACTATATATACATTATATATAGTATATTATATATTATACCAATCTATCCGGTTTGCCTTCGTACAATATGTAAAAAACCGTTCGATCATCATCGACGACAATTTACTTACCGTGCGAGTTGTTTTTGTTTTCGTTCTTATTTTTCTGCTGACGTTTCACCGCCGATATACACACATGCATAAATACACCTAACGTTATTTGTAATAATATTTAATGTAACACGGTATCTCCATTTATAAAATAAAATATTCTCTTTTTTCTATAAAGTTTAAAGACACGAGTGAACGTTTCGGATAAATTCTGATCATTTCGAAAGAAACGTCTATTTACCACCGGTAGCCATTTTTCATCCCCCGAATGACGATTTTCCACTTGGTCGACGTTCGCGATCGAAAATGGCTGCTAATCGATTTGACGAAAAATTGTCATCTCCCGTTGACTGCATTTTTATTTTCTTTGCTTTCGTCCATGGTTCCCACCATTGATCATAAACAAGCCTCTATGCTCGTTATCTCGGAGACATTGGGTCATTCGGGTCAAGTGTGTGCACTTTGTTCCTCGAAAAGCCGTCAGGTTTTAAAGATAAAGGTTGGGAAAATTAAACCGTTATAGTCAGATAGGCCATTTTTCCAACTGTAGATTAATCCGAGAAGATTCAATATGCATTCACTTGATCCGTTCTACGGTTAATCGCGTCTACGGTTAATCTGTACAGGGTAAGTAGACACACGCTCGGAACGTGAGCGCATTATTTCCGTCAATTTATTAATACGAATTCACTGACAGATGCGAATAAAGTAAGCAGAAATGCAATTCGATTATTGAATTATTTTTTTTTGGAAAAACGGTACATGTAACTGTACGCATGCGCACACTTACATGCACTCACTTGCATGATTGAAAAGAAACGTGTAAGCATACCCATAGGTTTACCAGTGCCGATTATGACGCCAAAATATATACTCTCATTTTCCTTCAATTTTCACTTTTATTATTAATTCAGTATTATTAGATGAAGTAAAAAGTTCTGAGTGTTCTTTCGGTTTACGTCGGCAATGAAACTAAGATACTTAGGATTATCCGATTTAGACTAAATATGCCTCGTTTTGTTCGATATATTTTGTCCACGTTTAAGACAATTTTATAATTTCCGGATTGAAGAAGTGCTCGTCCCTAGTGGTACAAAACTTGGCCTGCTCAGTTTCACAAGTATATCTTGAGACCAGTTTTGTGGGATCTAAAAAAGTTTTCGAGGTTTCGAGTATACGCGGGGTGCGACAGAACCTTCTACCCAGGCTCTCGGCGCTTCTGGTGCGACGTTAAAGTTTCGAGCGGCCCGGCGGTTGTTTCGATGGAACGCAACACTTTTTCGATTAGCCAAGTCTGGCCGTTTCTGGTCGATCGCCTGCTTCTTCAATCTGGTCAATTGTTGACAGCAGAGGTCCGAATCAAATATCGTGGCCGAATGGGAGCGGTTCATAGCGGCCATCCAAACCCACAAAATCCTTTCCAATCCCACAAAACACATAGGAAAAGCTTGTTGGCCGTTAATCCGGGCTCGGCGATCGTTTGGACCGGCTCACCGCTATTGGGCTGCTATTGGGCCGCTATTGCGCCGGATCGACTGCTCCACGATCTTCTTCGGCTGTTATTATCCTATGTGACCCATTTTTCATCGCCATAGTCACGGTGCGCTTCAAAAATGGCTCGATCTTTTTACGTTTCAGCAAAGAATCGGCACCATCGATTCGGTCCAAAAGGTTATTTTGCGTACATTTCATGTGGCATCCATACATCGAGTTTCTTCTTCACACCAGCCTTTTGCAAATGCTTCCAAACGGTTTTTTAGCTAATCTTCAGTGCCTGGGCAATAAAGTAACGGCTCACATTCCCACGTCATCCGACTCGGTGATTTCCATGATTTTATCGACATTTTATCGAGTGCCTGCATCTTCGACGTCTATAAACAAAAACCGCACAAATTTTTCGGTCACCTATTCTGCCTTTTCACATTGGTAGTAGCGGTACTGACGAATGTATCGGATCTTCTGTTTTTTTTTACCGCTATATTGAAACGCTGTTACGCAAATCTGACTTCACCGAACAGAAATCTGTCAAGGACCTTTTTTGAAGCGCAATGGAGCCTTTGAATCGCCCTATTACGATCCGGTGTCATCTATATATCGAGAGATATGGCTCACCAGAGGCATCTAGCAAAAAACAGTCGGAACTTTTTACTTCACCCAATATCTTTGAGATGAAATGAATTCCTGTCACGGATAAGATTAACTCACCTTCAAGGGGGTCGGAACAGTTGGAAAAATAAGCGTTTTTCGTGAAATTTTTAAGTCGCGTAGCAGTTTTCATACGAGTGGAATTATAGATATGTTATTCTATATGTATTTAGTAAATATTTGAGCAAATGTTGATTTAAAAAATTATAGTTGTAATACAAGGAATGGCAGGGTGAACGCCTATCGGAACTTTCCCTCTTCTTGGAGGGTTCGAAATCTCTGGTTAGATTTGTGTGAAAAAAACTGCTCTCCACCTGGATTCATGTCCGTATTGTGAAGCCTAGTAGTACTTGTTTCTTTTAATCTGTCATAACCACATTTATAAATAAAAGCCTTGTTCATACGACAAATATTTTCACTAAAGATGCTGCAACGAGTAAGAATGTCAAAAAGAATGCGGGTGCGTTCCACAATAGCTGTTACAAATGTACAAACTTTTTCATAAGCGAGTATTATTACTCTGGTCCTTGTCCACACCAGTTCAAAAAACATGGTTTCGTGAAAAATGCATTATGCACGGACCACCGCTCTCCGTCCTCCAAATAAATTTCTGTAATTGACATTTTTATTAATGACATAATTTTCTGTACATATAGTTTGTAAAGAACATACTACAAGAAAATGTAGAAAAAATGAGAAATTTTTAAACCCGTCACGATTGGTTTGACTTTTAATGTCAATTCGGGCTTAGACGTTGAGCTCTTTGCCGTATGCTCGGCCCGTTTGATGATAGAAATGGTGAGCTTGGTTAATCCGAATGTCTCAACGCGTAAAACGCAAACTGAGGCATAAAGTTGATTCGTCTTTGTCACTGTGTTAACAAGGCAACGATGTTTCTTTTATTTTTGTTTCAGCATTTAGTATGCTGCTCTAGCGATGTCCTCGAAGGTGGTCGGGGCGTAGTACGCGTCGCCGTTACTGTCGCTGAATTACTCAGATTTCATCAGGCCCGTTCGCCGATTACCAACTCGTCGTCATCGCCATCGTCGTCATCATCATCATCATCATCATCATCAAGCTTGACGAATAACGTGCCTGCTTAGCGTCGGACCATCTAACCATCCAAACAAAAGTTGCGCTCTTCGTTTCTCTATATATTATTTATTGCTAGATAGAACGCGCGAGAGTGCTCCACAGTAGGAAAGAAACCGATCCTTCATAATCGCGAACTTTGCGCTCGCAATGATTATATTTCTCTATTTTCTGCGGTGACAAAAAAAACATCTTAAAAGCGCCAAGGTTGTTCGAGAAAATGTTGAACTCTTGGAGACTTCGGACAATATTATTAACCGGTAGAAGCCGCGTTTTTTCATGATATTTGTGTTCACTCACGAGAAATCGCTACTTTACGGTTAAATTTAAATAATTCAGTATCTGGCAGATTCTTCTTAATTAACGTAACGCCAATTAGTGCAAACACGTAAACTTTTCCATTTCTGTTACGTGAGAATAACGAAGATGAGACTTGCCGAAAAACTTTTAAAAGATTCTTATAGTCAGCGCAAAAAAAATGTCTATGATACAAAACAAAATATTCATCGGTCATTTGTTTCTACTCGCAAATAACCAAATTCGTAAAAATCAAACGAAAATTGTGATTAACTGGTAACAACTCTGAGTCGGAGGGCCTCAACGTCTACTGACGTTTTTTTACATCCGAAGATGTCCGACGGGATCTCCGAAATGTTAATTTTTGGAATTCTCCGGCATGCGGATATAACGATCGAGCTATCCTATCGCGCTTATGATGAGCGAGCCTTACTTATTTCGTGGACTTTCGGCTGCACTGGAAGGTACGTTGAAATTTGTTGCTCCGAAGGCGATCCGAAAATGACCGGTCACTCTTATCAAGTAACCTGCAATATAATAAATAGATGATCATTGAGAATCAATCGGTTTTTCCGAAATGACGAAGAATGCGGATCACTGGTGGCAAGCGCGAATTCTCTAGGCCTGTGCCTAAACTTTTCTTTCTAAGGAGCATCTAGAAAAATCCCTGAAATAGGCTGAAATAATATAAATAAAAAATATCTACGCGACGAAGCTATTCGAGAAGAAAAGCAGTAACGATTTGTTTGTAATTCGAATGTTGAAACGCTCGATCTAGAAATCAATATTACAATAATCATCGTTCACAAATGTTGCGCGTCGGAATGATATTTTTGTGTAAATTCTTTGTCCAAGATTTTCGCAATGCGCGAAAATTCGTCTCTGTTGAGTCTAGGCTGAGCGGTTTCGAAAATACCCAAACAATATTATTATGAAGCGACGCAATCGATTAACCGAAAGTGCGTGTCAACGTCCAGTGACCGATAGTCGATGTTGAGGAGGACATCCGTCGTAATATTTCTCTCGAATTTAAATTTCGAACGAGGAAAGTCGAATCTCCTCAGGGAGAGACGAATGCTGCGCACTGAAATGACGAACGTCGTAGCATCGGTTGAACGAACGAACGAAACAAAAAGATCAGTGGGCTTTGCATAAAGACTGCCGTGGAACGCCATGACATTAGAATTTAAGAATGTGAGGATTTATTGGTTAACGAACAATGGAATACTACGTACATCACTCGTGTCCCTTTATCAGATGTATAAAGCGTGTGTAATAAAATTAAGGAGAACGCGTAGCGTATAGTCAGCGCGAATATGTTTTTCCACGATTTTTAAAGAAAGTGACATTCACGGACCGTTACCCAATATTGGAATCGATCGGGAGTTTTATCCTGCCGCGCTGAACGATAAATACAATTTATACCTGATAACAATATTGTGAGGTATGAAAAGAAAAAAAGATCGTGCGATATTGAGCTCGTTGTTTCAAGTCCGATCGCCCGATACCTTCCTAACCCTCGATACATTATTCCGGCAGGTTTTTTTAAAATGACTTTATTAGATTAAGGCAGTCCTCTGGTTGCTCGGCTGTTTTTTTTTACGGCTTCTTCAATAATTTTTTACGGACAAACCATCGAAATAATCAATCTCATTGTTTTTGCATAATCATTATTAACAGTTGAATCAGCTTTACAAATTTGTTGAAGTCAAAATGTATAATAGAATGAAAGTTATAGCGGCCAACAGGAAGACATCGAGTAAAAGAGGTGCTCGATGGTGACCAAGATTGCGGCTGTTCTGCTTATCGGAAATCAAAAAACCAACCGGCATTTTAATTTTCTTATTTAAGACTAGCGATTGACCTAGAATGAATTCTAAATATACAGAAATTGATATTCTATTTTTACTCATTTTTTCTTAAGTTCTTCGTTCGTAGATAAAAATATATCGAAGCAATCATGATAATCCTAGTCAATTCGCTGGCTTATAACATATTAAAGATGCTGTATAAATTTGAACAAGATCGGTCCAGTAGTTTCTGAAATATCGTGGTCACCGTTTCGGGAAAAATATCGAAAAATGCTTTGGCACATATTTTCTACACGTGTTGTAGATGTGATTTATGAAAAAAAAAATCGATTCTTTCGACCCCAGAAACTAGAGGACCCCCTTGAAGGCGAGCCGAAATTTCTGTTTTCGCATTCGAATACATAATACGCACACTCGCGATTTAACCGTCCGGTCGACGACTAGGTACCCGGGTGTCCATTTCAGCTTTGCAGATAGAATTTATTAATTTTTTCTTTACAAAACTGTATAACCGTCTGGATCCCCGAAATTTAAGTACTTTGAAACCCAAGTTTGGTGAAATTTTTTTATAATCAATTATTTAATAATAGTTATTAACTATCAAACTTGATACCTACTTCGTTCAATAACCAAGCACCCGGGTACCCACTGAAGTTATTACGCACGAATGTCGGGCTTGTACACACTAAACAGACTACCTATTAAAGTATTGAGGTAATTTGACTTTTAAATAAATAATAAACAATATCGTGCCTGGTTATTGAACGAAGGAGGTATCAAGTTTGATGGTTAATAACTATTATTAAATAAGTGATTATAAACAAATTTGACAAAAATTGGGTTTCAAACTACTTAAATTTCGGGGATCCAAACGTTTGTACAGTTTTTTTAAAGAAAAGTTAATAAATTCTATCCGCAAACCTGAAATGGATACCCGGATACGTGGTCATTGACCGGACGGTTAATACGAATTTTACTTTTGTTTACGTACATTTGAGTTTGGTTCAAGTTCAATCGTTAGATCATTTCCCAACATTCCCAGTTCGAGAATTCAGACACAGTTTTTTCTAAACTACTCTGTTATAAGATTGGGCTAATTTTTGTTTCCCGTTTAATACATAATACGCATACCTGCAACGGCCGAACCGGATTAATAACGCGGATGCGGAAGAGATTGAAGTTTCCGAACAGCGAGTCAACATTTTTATTCAATTTTATTTTTTATCGATCATCCATCTTTCAAATTCTCCTACATTGATATTGTACAGTCACTGGACCTGCCGGTAAAACGGCTGGTTATAAATTCATCCTGAATCATTTGCCAATCATACGAATAACAGTGAGTTCCAAACAAAAATCAAGAATGCGGATAAATTTTAAGGTTATTTGATTGGGTTCGGATAATTTGCTACCTCGTCTCATATTTTCGGTAGAAACGCAAAAATCCAGTGTTTGGAATTTGTAAGTAATTAACTGTGAATTGAAGCGAATCATTGCTCGTAATATTCGCAGTTATCTATTTTATCGACTAAGATATGAAGCGCGAATAAACGTTTTCCGTTGAGTCGACAAACGATACTCAATTATTTTCGAGCGTAGACATTTTCATCGAAATCCAAATGTCAACCGACCGCGCGGCCATGAGCGCGAGAGAGATATCTGAATTACAGATACCCACAGATTTTTTGAAACGGTTGATTTCAGTCTGTTCATTATTTTGTCCGAAATATTATCCGTTTGAGAAATAATTTGACAGTAGGATTTTTAACGAGCGGACGTGCGCCACATGTCCGTAATTCCTGCGGGTGATGCGCGGTGTGTCGTAATAGGTGATTTAAAAAATTGTTCGGTGCTTGTCGTTGGGTGAATGAACTTTCGAGTGGCAAAAGACACAATTTTGTACCGGCACTTTTACGATTTACAATTGGAGAATAAACAACGAAGCCCTCTAATACTGATGAAAATCATTAGTAAGAAAGGAAAAGTTCTTTTCATTCGCTTCGTGGCAAACAAACCCAAGCAAACTGAAACGAGCTCGTCTGGAACTCGAGGCATCCGCTAACACTCTTTTCGTTGTGCCAAACAAAACGATCGAAACGTGCCCAACCGAACCCGAGTGAAGCTAACCTCGAACGAGTGGGGCCTGTGGACGTCCCTTTCATTGTGCCAAAGATCGTAACGTAGTCCCGAATCGAGGACTTTTTCATAGAGACAAAAATGATAGAAATAAAAAAATCAACAGAAACAATAAAACAACAGAAGCTAATGATAACAAAAACTCGTCGTATACGTGTTGCTAAATGTGCGTGCATTGATAATAATGTACGAGACGTGTGATGTGCATATACCAACGCTACCGAAATCATTTCCGTTTGGTTCCCGCGAATAACCATTAATTTTCGCAAGCCAATTTTCTTTCGTATCACACCTTCCTCTTCCCTTTTTCGCAGCTTGATCGGAGACGAAGATAGCCCGAATGTTCGTACCATAACCCTCTACCAATTTTTCATAAGGACCAATCATCCTATTAATCAAATAAAAAAATTTTCATCGACCGCGCTAACAACGGGAATGTTTAAGGGCATGCCGAAAATACGCCCCCGTCCACTTCAAAATTTAAAAACCACTATTCTCTCAACCGGCTGATCCAATTGGTATGAAATTCGTTGTTTGCAATCAAGACGATGGCAGCGAGGGCCTCCTGCTCGTCATTTCGGATAAAAATGTTTCGTCCTTGAGAAATCGCGACGAGAAATCGAGAACACTCCTCCGTCCACTTCGAAATTTTGAAACCACTGTTCTCCCAAACGGCTGAACCAATCGGTACGAAATTTGTTGTGGGCATTCAGGACGATGGCACCGAGGGCTTTCCGGTCGTCATTTTGGATGAAAACGTTTCATTCTTGAGAAATCGCGGTTTATAACGTTTGGATTATCTTTCTCGCACTCGTGTGTCACGTGGTGATGCTTGTCATGCCCTTGAGCTTGTAATCACCCAAGATTTGCCCGTCTAGCTGCTAATGACAGGTGCAAGTTTTTAACAACTATATACATTCGTTGATTTTCTAACCTGCATAATTGAATCCGATCCTTTATTCTTTTGGAAAAATGATCATTTCCATTAAGATTATTCCAGCTACCCTTGCACATTGCGTTCTGTCCGTATGGCTGATAATTTTTTTTTTGTTATTACAGTAGACAGCGTAATTCGTGTAAAAAACGAATACGTAATATAGAATCGTATGTGATTCTGGTCGGATGCCTAATTTGTAGATACGTCAAATGCGTGTACATCATCATTTTATTATTATTATTATTATTATATTATGATATATTATATTGTCAAAACTATATGACGTATTATATCTTACGCATGATATAATTATGGATATAATGATATCTATAATATAATAATGATATTATCATTAACATTATTAATATTATTAACAAAGTGAATAAATATTGTTGTAACGTTCACGTTCGCGGAATACAATTGCTGAATGAGATATGACGTTTGAAAAGTGACGCGTGCGACAGAAAGAGGGATGCTATGATGAAGATCGTTGCGCGGTCCTAACAGTGTACTTAATAAAATAAATTTAAAAAAACGATGGACATGGATAGAATATTTCGTTTCGGGAGGAACAAACGAATCGAGGGTAATCGTTCGAAAGAGGCAAAATCCGAGAATGAAAAATGTGCAACTTGTAAAATAATACGAGTTCGAGGCGCGAGCGTATAGCGATTCATACCGGTCGTTCAGGGGCGATCCTTTGTAACCCGAACAGTACCGACATAAATGTGCGCCCACTCATTAGGATATTCCAAATATAACGATGTATGGAAATAAAGTGACCGTTTTTTTTTTATTCCTATTATTGGCTCGGTTCATTTATACAGAGGTGTTTGGCTTTGTTTCTGAATGATCAATGGCATTAATCGGGAGTACGGTTTAAATATTCCTTGATATAACCGTGAAAATTTACGCTCTTATGATTTAGATTCGAGTCTCGTAATAGGGGAAAGTAGTACGAGTTGATCCCCCTAAGCGGGAATCGCTGTGAAATACATACTTTTCAAGTTAAACCAACAGTAAAGGCGATTATTACTAGT